>PVKA01046319.1:0-15005 GCA_004027165.1 Ctenomys sociabilis
TTTTTTTTTTTTTTTTTTTTTTGTCTTTTTGAGACAGGGTCTCACTATGCAGTTCAGGCTGGCCTTAAGTTCACTTTGTAGCTCAGGCTGGTCTTGAACTCACAACAATCCTCCTGCCTCAGCCTCCCGAGTGCTGGGATTACAGGCATGCGCCACCACGCCCGGCTGCGTACTATAAATTTATTAATGTATATACTATAAATTAAAGTGGGTTTGTTGTTTCTCCATTGAAATTATTTAATCTATATAATTTAAGAGGTGTTCTGAAGAGTCTGTTTACAAGTGTCACAAATTCTTTTGTTCTTGGCAATCAACAAAAATGACAACCTATGTAAAAGTCTTTAATTCAGTATATGTCTATTTACTTAAAGATCAGAGAAATGGAAGCTCATGCATCTTTGGTCAGGCAGCTAACCTGAGGCCTAACATTCCTAATATATTACCTAGTACAACACATTACCAACATAGTAGTATCACAGATGGGAAACTGAGACTCAAAGATGGCTAACAATGGCATGACCAAACTTAGAGTGCCATTTGTAGATTAGAACTCTTAAATATAATGCTGTTCTACAAAGCACCCCCACAAAACCTCCCAAATTGCTTCCACACAGATGTGCTGAGTAAGCAAAAGGAAAGCTTTTTATTCTTATAAAAACAAATCAAAATGTCAAGTTAATTTCAGAGGTTGGCAATATGTCTTTTCTGTAAAAACCCAAATCTTTTCTTCCCAGGAGCTAATCATGGAATGTATTCAAACTAGGTGCTCCATCTAGTGGATTAATGGGAAACTCTCAGCATGGGGAAAAACACATTTAAACACTGTTCTGTTCACAACAAACCTTTAAGTATTTGTTATTTCATACCTCACAGACAAAATAAAAGCATTAAAAATAAGATTATGATACATGTAGACCAATGAAATACAACAGCTAACACAAACAGCCTCTTACACCTTTAGCCATCTGATATTTGATAAAGGAACTAAAAACAAATGCTGGGGAAGAAAGATAACCTCAACAAACTGCTGGGAAAACTAGTCATCCACATGCAGAAGAATGAATCTGGAATGAACCCTGTACTAAATATTGCTCACCCTGTACTAAAATAAAATCAACCTGAATCAAAGACCTTGATATAAAAACAAACTAAATCTGCTGGAATAAAAATGGGTAAAACTCAAACACATAAGCAGATACTGAGTAAAACATAATACCAAGTGTGGGGGACCACCTGAGCAGCTCTCCTTGAAAGAAAAGCGACTGTCTCCATTTTGACTGAGTCTGATCCTATTTCCTCATATTGTTATGTACAGAGCTGGCTAGGACTTCTATTTATCCTTCAATTGGCCTTAAGCAATGTGTATTGGTCTAGCTGATGTGCTGGTGATAATTTTTGAAGGTAGCATGTGTGTTTCCCTAGTAAGCCTGCTGCTCTTTAATGTGAGCTAGGTGGAGACAGGATGGTAGAGCTAATGCTCCACGCTGCCAGCTGGGATCAAGCCTCAAGATAGAGGCTCTGACTTCCTGGGGCTTGAAAGACTACATCAAAGCTGAACCCCTAGATTTCCTAAAACATTAAATACTATATAATGCAGATTACTCTCTCTGCATATCCTCTCTGCACATGGCAGAGGTAAATGTAGGCCACCCACCTAGCTCAGCTCACAGTAGTCCACGACTTCCCACAATTCTCAGTCAATCCTCAAGCCACTCCCTCACCGAATAAAAACCGGCTGAGGCCCTGGGTCACTCTCTTGGTTCCGGAAAGCCATGTCATGGCAGGACTTAGAGCCCCTCGACTCCCGGATGATTAAAAACATAATTTAATGTCCTCATTTTCGCCGTGGGTTGCATGGAAAGTGGTAGATTGGAATCAATTTTATGGGATTCCAATAACGTAACTTTGGGATAACAAATACTGGTTTCTTGGACTGAGACGAGGACCAGGAAGCGTCTCCTACAACCAAGAGTCAACAAATAGAATTATGCCAAAATGAAAAGGGGCACAACAAATGAAACAATAGTGGACAGGCAACCTACAGACTGGGAAAACTGTTTTCCAGGTACTTCTACTACTGACACTAATATCTAGAATAAATAAAAAAGTAGATCCCAAAAAACCACAAAACCCCAATCAAAAAAAAAAAAAAAATGGGCAATCAAAATGAATAAACACTTTTCAATAGAAGTACAAATGCCCAATGAATACATGAAAAAAAAATGCTGAGTAAATTTGGCCAATAGAAAAATACAAGTTAAAAGAACATTGAGAATCCATCTTACTCCAATAAGAACAGCTGTTACCAAGGACTCAAAAAGCAACAAGTGCTAGTCAGGTTGTAGGGAGAAGTGGAACCCTTCTAAATCACTAATGAGAGCAGTAGTACAACCACCATGCAAATCAGCATGAACATTCTTTAAAAATCTAAAAATAGAAATTCTGTGTGACTTTTCCTGAGTACCTTTCTGACAGAGTTAAAATTACTATACTACAGTGATACATGCATACCCATATATATAGCAGCCCAATTCACAATAGCTAAATTATAAAGGTGAGCAACAAGACTATCAACAGATGAATGAATAAAGAAAATGTGACCTATGAATAAAGAAAATGTGACCTATTCTATATACATAGTGGTGCACTACTAACCACAAAGAATAAATTGAGGCATTTATAGGAAAACTGATGGATCCTGAGACTGTAATGCTAAGTGAAAAAAAAAAAAAAAAAAAGTTAAATTTTGCATAGTTTCTCTCCTATGAAAAACTCAAAATATAAACAATTTAAAAAGCTAAATAAATGATAGGATACAGGGAGGCAGACTTTGTGGACAGGAAGATCAGAGGATGGGGAAAGACAGAGGAAAAAAAAGGGAAAGGAAAGTAAGGATCATGATATGATATATGGGGCCACGGAGATGGCTCAGTGGAATAAGCACTTCCCTGGAAGGCACAAGGGACTGAATTCCACCCCTGGCTCCGCAAAAAAAAAAAAAAACAGTGATGGGTGTACCAACACCCCAAGCAAATATAATGTACAACATATACAATTAAAAAATTAAAACAATTCCAGTCCAAAGTCTCCACTAAGTCTCAAGGCAAATATCTTACCTACGTACCCATTAAAATTAACAAGATAAAGTTAAATATTTTTAAAACATAAAAATCAGATTATAAAAACTATAAGCTCCATATACCTTTTTGCTGTATCCCTTATCCATATCCAAAATAGTGACAAGAAACAATTATAAAAGCATAAGCTTCCAACAATCAGAAACTAATTTATGCCAATTGATTAAAACAGTATTTCGGAGGGGCAGGGAGATAGCTCAGGAGAGTAAGCACTTGTCTGGCAAGCACAAAGGCCTGAGTTCAATCCCTGGTACCGCCAAAAAAACTGTATTTCAAATTTGCTTCTCTCATTTCCCCAGTTTTCCTTTTCTTTAATGAGCAGAATAGATTTATTGAGGGAAAGAAAGTTCCAAGAGAGGGACAGGCGGGGGGCCCAAGCAGATAGTTCCCCCACCCCCAGTTTTCCTCACCATAAGTACAGTCACCAAACAGTGACTTCATAAGTAATACAACAAAAGTTCTCTGGTGGTATGAGCCCCTCAGGTGTTACTCCAACCTGACTTTGAAGCTTGCAGAGATTTCACAGCCCCTTCACAGCCTTTACTAATCTTCATTAATCCAAAACCAGACTTTCCTCTCAAAAGAAGAACAACATGCAGTAGGAAAAATTCAGGTAAAAAGTCTGCCAAATTTCCTGGCTCTGCCAGCTTCAGACAACAGTGACTCTTGAGTGAGTCCTTAAACCTCTACTTCAGCTCTTCATTTTTAAAACATAAACAACTGTTCTTCCTTCACAGACTGCTGTAAGGCAGGAGAGGAATGACAGATGAAACACATGTAGCACATTTTCTGGAGGACTAGTGTGTTCAATAAATGAGAGACAGGTGGATTTAAATAGACTCATTTCTCCAATTTTTTCTGTATCCCTTATCTATATCTTCACCTCCAAATTTCTATTTTATTTTGGGGTTGTTGTTGTTGTTTTGGGGAAGGTTGTGGAGGGTGAAACAGGATCTTACTATGCAATCTAGCCTAGCCTTGAACCCACTATATAGCCTCGGCTGGACTCAAACTCATGACAATCTTCTTGCCTCAGCTTCCCGAATCCTGGGATTACAGGCATGCTCCACCACACCCAGTGAAATTTCTATTTTAAAAAGAAGGCATAAATGACAAGCAAAATGGCTGGAAGACTTAATAAGTGTAAAATAATAAAGAACTGCTGTTCTTGTAGCCAAACATAGGTAATAATCATAAATCCCAAGAGTTGCAGTGTGTCATTCTTCTCTAGTTGCTGGGACAAATACACGACACTCAAAATGAATGAAGGAAATGTTTATCTAGTTCACAGTTACTGGAGGTTTCAGTCCTACTCAGCTGGCTCCAAGACAGAATGACACATAGCAGAGAGCGACCTTTCATGGAAACAAAGAGCAGAGCAAAGGGAGGAGTAGCGGCAACAGGGCCAAGTCTGTTTCTCTCATGTCACGATCAGGCTATCTGCCCCAGGCTGAGGGTAGCACTCACACCCATAATCCCAGCAGTACTCAGACCCATAACCCCAGACTTGAACCATGAATTAACCACAAACTCAAGAAGTCTGCCTCATGACTGCATGAGGCTTTGGGGGACAACTAGACACAAAACATAACAAGCAGTAAAGCAGTATATAGGTATCTATAATCCCTATCAAATGTGTACTTCAGAGAACTTCCAGGCCCGCTTGCTAGAGAGACCTTTCCCAGTGTTTTCAGGTCCTGCCCCCCAGCCTCAGACCCAAAACAGCGCGCCTGGTGAGTGAGAACTCCAGGCCCAACTCTCTAGAGAGATCTTTCCAAGCATTCTCCGATCCAGCCGCCCCCCCGCCCCAGACCCAGACCCAACACAGCCTGCCCTGTGAGTAAGAACATCCACCACCCTTTTGGGAGCCCTGCAGACCTGCCAAAGCCCAGGCCCACTGAGTGTGTGACAGAGCTTCTGTGCTCTGCTGGCACCACCCCGCCCCCATAGCACTCCACAGCCAACCCAGGCCTGGCATACAGGCCTGAGGAGAAACTCTGCAGATAAAGTCCTTGCACTAAGACTAGGGTCAAAACCGTGCATCTAATCCACAAGCAGAGCATCTTGTCAAAGGAGCACAACAGGCTCACCTCCAAGGACAACAACAGGAAGGGGCTGAGCACAACAGCCAGACCCAAGCCAGGCACAACTACATGAACTAGAACTTGATATATAACAATACCTGAATTTCATAAGGTGCTTAGGTTAGAACTGCACAAAACACTACACCAAAGGCCAGAGATCAGAGCTATAAGACAGGATGAAAACAAGAAGCCAAATGCAATCTCAGGCCTCCAGCCCACCAATGATAAGTGCAAAGGATACTAGCTCAGCTGAAATGAAAGAATTAACAGAGTCGGAAGCAAGGAAACAACAGCAGAAAGGAGGATCTCAGACCAGAATTAATGCCTGAAATAATAAAAAAAATTTTTTGAATAAATAGCATCTGAAGTAATGAATCAAATCCAGAAACATATGGGGGAAAACCATAGCCCACACAAAATAAGTACAGAGAACACTATTCCAGCTGAAACATGTGAATTAACAGTGTTACAAGACAAAAAACAACAGCAGAAAGGTAAAGAGGAACTCAGAGCAGAAATAATTTCGGTAATAAAAAAAGAAATCTTTGAAATCATAGTATCTGAAGTAGAGAGAATCAATTATGGAAATATATGAAGGAAACCCAATTTGGAAAAACCTCTGCAGTAAAAGAATTAATAGCTACCTCTAAAGAAGACATTGACAAAAAAATAGAGATTAGAAATATGATGGATTCCTTGAATGAGCAATACAGAAAAGAAACAGAACACATGAAGCAGAGTCAAATAGATATAAAAGAACTTCAAATTTCAATCACAAGTGTACAAAACTGAGTGAAAGTGAAGACAGTTTCAGATCTTGAAGACACTGGTGCAGCTAGTGAAATGGTGAGTAAGGATCTCTTAAAAACAAAAAGATTGCAGGAAAAAATAATCCATCACCTGCAAAATGATGCCAAGATGAACAATGCGAGATTAATAGGCATCAATGAGAAAGAAGGAGTCAATACAAATGATATAAGAACAATATGGGCAGAAGTAATAGCAGAAAACTTCCCAAATATGAGGAAACAATCTAGCATTCAGTTAACTGAAGCATACGGAACACCAAATAACTTCAACCCAACTAAAAACACACTGAGACATATAATAGTCAAGATCCCAGAAACTCAACACAAGAATAATATGCTGAAAGCTGCTACAGAAAAGAAGCAGATCACATTCAAAGGAAAACCCATCAGAATTACACCCGACTTCTCTTCACAAACCATGAAGGCAAGGAGAGCATGAAGCAGAGTACTTCCAGTCCTCCATGAAACCAAATTCCAGCCCAGGCTACTATACCCTGCAAAACTCTCTTTTAAGTTTGATGGAGAAGTGAAATACTTCTATGACAAAGAACAACGAAAGAATTTCATGATGACAAAGCCATCCCGACACAGGCTACAGAAAGATGTCTTAGAGAGGGACCACAATCACTAGAACTCCACAAATGAGAACAGAAGGAACCCACTAAAGAGGGCAAACAATTAAATACAGGACAAAAAGGAGTAGCCAACAGCAAGTAAATAACATGTCCATCATAAGTCAACATATTTCAATAATAACCATAAATGTAAATGGACTCAATTCACCAATTAAGACAAATAGATTGGTATAGTGGATTAGGAAACAAAACACAACAATATGCTATATACAAGAAACACACTTAACTCAAAAAGACATTTACAGGCTTAAAGTCAAAGGATGGAACACAATACTACATGCCCCAGCATCTCAGAAAAAAGCAGAGGTAGCAATCCTGTTCTCAGACAGTTTCAACCTCAAACTAAGAATGATCAAACAAAATAAAAAAGGCCACTATAAATTGGTTACAGGAAACATTCAAGAGGAAGAGGTAACATTCACAAATATCTATGAACCAAACACAAGCGCACCCAACTATATAAGACAAATCTAAATGGCCATGAAAAGTCTAACATCCAAGACCACGATCTTAACAGGAGACCTAAATACTCCCTTATCCCACAAAGACAGGTCAACCAGACAAAAAAAAATTAGCAAGAAAGTAGTAGAACTGAACCAGAGCCTGGAACAAATGGACATGGTGGACATATACAGAGTGTTCCACCCAACCACATCTGAATACACATTTTTTTCAGCTGCACACCGGTCATTTTCCAAAACAGACCACATACTAGTCCAGAGGTCATGCGTAAGTATATGCAAGAAAACAGAAATTATCCCAGGCATATTATCTGACCACAGTGCAATGAAACTAGAACTAAATGACAAAAGATGCTCTGGTTTCTCTTCGGCTCGTATAAATCTTTCACCTTTTACTAAATGACAAAAACCCACTAAATTCATGGAAATTAAACAACACCCTATTCAGCAATCAATGGGTTACAGAAGAAATTAAACAAGATATTCAACAATATTTCATGTCATCTGCAAATAGTGATAATTTAACTTCTTCTTTTCCTATTCTTATTCCCTTTATTTCTCCCTCTTTTCTAATAGCTGTTGCTAAGGATTCCAAGACTATATTGAATAGGAGGGGTGATAGAGGACATCCTTGTCTTGTACCTGATTTAAGAGTAAAAGATTTCAGTTTTTCCCCATTTAGGATTATATGAGCTTTTGGGTTGTCATAGATGGCTTTTATCAAGTTAAGATAGAGTCCATTTATTCCAATTTTCTGTAGGACCTTGAACATGAATGAATGTTGGTACACTTTCATTTTTATATAAACTGATATACAGTAACACAAAGTAGCTTTGGAAGGAACAGAGGAATGGATTGCAAAAGAGTATAAGGACATTTTGAGGGATGACGGACATCCACGATCTTGAATGTGGTGATGGTGTGTGTCAAACTAATTCTGCATTTTTTTTTTGAGACAGCACCTCGCTATATACCACAGGCTGGCCTTGAATTTGCTTATGTAGCCTAGACAAGCCTCAAATTCATGGCCAGTCTCTACTTCAGCCTCCTGAGTGCTGGGATTGCAGGCATCTGCCACCACAACTGGCTAAACTGTTCGTGATAAATATGTGCAGCTGAATGGATATCAATTACCATTAGTAACACTACTTAAGGGCAAATGTCCCTCTCTATGGGATGGCTTATGGGAGCATTTGCACTCAATAGACTCTTAGGTGTGCCCTCACTTGTTTCAGCCTGAATCTATTTAGACCTAAAGTTATCAAAATAGCCCAATCTTCATCATGAAATATCAGTAATTATCAAATTGAAAATGAGCCACTTTGGGATTCTGAAAAACAAAAACTCTCGTTTTACCTTCTGTCCCTTGGAAAAGTAGAGAATTTCAGTTTTCCCCCATGCTACTTTTGTCATCCTTGATGGGAAAGAACACTTGTGACTCTGCCTGGGCACATGTTTATTCTTCAAGAGAAGATTAGAGGGGAAAAAAAGAGTAAATACTGCGTAGAAATTATTGAATATTAATAGATCAAGCAAGGTTTTCTTAAATTTTAATTTCTCAAAACACAATGAAAACATTTACAAATATAACATACATGGGTCAGCAGCTATGCTATGCATATTTAGAGCATGACATTATTCTGCATCATTCTCTGACTGTACAATATAAAGAATAATTTAATTTTTTAATCTATTTGACTTATAGTCACTCACTTTCCTAGAGATGCCTAAACAAGAATCTATGGTACTGCATTTTGCTATATCCAGCATGAACACTTAACAGGAAACATCTTTTATAGATTAATTTGTAATCCTTTTTTTTTTAAAAAAACATCTGTTTGGGAAACAAGTCCAATAAATAAACTACTTCTTAAAGTTAGATTATGCATTATTTTATGGTCAGTGTATATACTTATAACACTAATAAGCTCTCCAATCCATAAAATAAGAGTCTTAAGAGTAATAACAATCCAGCCTCTTCACAAGATAAACCTGAAATTCACAGGCTTTAAAATGGCTTTATGACCTAACTTTTAAATAACATTACTGCCAACTATGATTCATGGGAAAAATAATTTTTTTATGTTTTAGCACTTTAAAGATTTTTTATCACTGCTATATTACAAAAAAAGAAAACATAGTGGGAAGTTGTAGCATATGTAATACTTTGACTGAATATTGACAGCAATATGAAGCACAGTGCCCCACTCACTTTTCTCATTGCTAAGACAAAATGCATTACACTCACAAGTTAAAAGTGGAAAATTTACTTTGGCTCAGCATTATATTCCCTGGTTAATTGTCTCCAAGGCAGAAACCGGATGGCAGAGGGGCATGATCAAAGAAAAGGTGCTCAGCCTGTGGCAGCTAGGAAGCAGAAAGGAGGGGGGAACCTTGCTAGGCCACACCCCAGTGATCTGTCCCATCTCCTAACAGCTAGTCAGCTACAACACCTCCAAGATCAGGTCACCTTCCACACACATAAAAAGGATGGTCAGGCACTTTCAACGTAAGCAACGCAGAGAATCTGAATAGGTAGAGAATTCATCCCCAGAAAGGTCTCCACTAGTAGAGAAATTTTCTGCTCAAATGGTGAAGATGAGCTATTCTTGGTAACATATTGAATGCTTTCCTCTGCTCATCCTTCAGCTTTGAAACAATTTTCAGGTGAGCTGAGCATACTGCACCTAGATTATTTGGACTGCTATCTACACTTATGTCATTTCTGAGAAATGAGGGGTTACTCAAATCTACAGTAGCTCTGGACTCAAGACAATCCTTGTTTGAGGGGTTCAAACTCCACTTATTAGCATACAACCTAAATAAGTTATTGTTAAGTAGCAACAATAGTATTATCTACTTTTAGCATATTAACTATTCCATAAATGTAAGCTACTGTGTAACTATACAGTTCTGCCACAGACTGAATACAAATGCAATTTCCAGTGTAATGATAAAGGGAGACTGGGAGTTGGAATGTGACTAGGTTGTGACAGTGGATCCCTCATGTTGGGATTAATGCCCTTATAAAAAGAGACAGAGACCAGCCAAATAGCTCAATGGATTAAAGTGCCTGCTTGCAGGGACCAGGGCCTGCCCTGCTGGTCCCACCCCCAGGGCACAATGAGACAGCTAGTGAGACTGGGCATGGTCATGCATGTCTGTGATCCCTGCTCTTGGGAGGCTGTGAACAGCTGGATCACTACGAGTCCAATCTAGTAGTGAGACCCTAAACACTCTGTAGACCCTTCCCTAAGATACAAAAAGAAAGACAGAGAGACAGAGAATGTTTAATATTCCTTCCGCCTCTCCTCCATTGAGAGGTTATAGTAAGAAAGTACCACCTGCAAGCTGTGAAGAGGGACCTCAGACACCAGATCTGCAGGACCTTGATCTTGAACTTCAAGCCTCCAGAACTGTGACAAATTTATTAAGTCAATCAGCCTGTACTATTCTATTACAGCTGCCCAAATGAAGACATGTTCTTTTTTAGTATCACAGTCAGCTGCAAGAATAACCTGTAAGTACTGCTGAGACTGAAGTGACACTTGAAAAGAAACACTAATACCTGACTCTCTCAAAAGTCAGAAATACTCAACTTTTAGGAAAATGTGCACATGGTGATTGTATAATTGTGTTCTACTTCAAAACTTAATCTAAATATTGTACCAGAGATTTAGTGACAGCATGAATCTTTCATTGACTCCACAGAATTCAAGTAATCATTTACCAAACATTTACAGAAAGCTCCTACTCTGCTCCACAGAAGGAAGATGCAGAAGCAACAGAGCCCATGATGACAAGGTAGGGTAATCAAAAGGAAAGAAAGAAGACACAAATAATAACTGAGTGTTTATGATCAACTCTTTCTTGACTCCTGTAACACCCAGGATGTTTTAAAATATGGTTAAGTGAGACCATTTTCCCCAAATCAGCAACACAACGGAAGACAGCTTCATTCTTCCTAAAGCAAACGAAATGGAAACTAGCTTGGAGTCCACACACATATCTAGAGAGATGTTTTTCTGACTGCTAGCTATTCTATCAATACCAAGTGTGGGTCCCATAGAATTCACCTTCCAGACATGTATGGGTCAACCAAGTGGAGCCACTGAAGAACATGCTGTGTATGTGGTCAGAGGGTCCTAGGAGGGGAGATTAGGAGGCATGAAGACATTTAAGCAAGAGGGCAGGCAAAAATATGCCATGTTCAGCTCCCTCTGCTAGAGAAAATAAGCCACTAAATAACCACATGCATGTTTCTCAATTCCTTTAAGACAATTCTTTGTAACAAAGTTCTATCTCATGCCAAGAAAAACTACATTATCTAAAAGCATCCTTCCTCAGAAGTGAATACCTCATACAGGTCACTGGGTACCTGTGGTATATTTTCTGTGCATCAGGACACAGACGGAACTCTATAGTGGGCCAGTGTCCCCCTAAAAGATATATGCACATCCTACCCTCAGTATTTGCAAATGTGACCTTATTTCAAGATGGAAAAAAAGGAGAGCTTCATAGATATAATGATCTTGAGATAAGATCACATCGAGGTGGGATCTAAATCCAATGATAAGTTTCCTTACAAAAGACAAAAGAGGAAACCTAAACACAGAAAAAAATGACCATGAAATGGCAGGCAGAGATTGGAATGATACAACCCTAAGCCACAGACCACCACCAACTTGAAGATGTAAGGAGCATTCTCCTTGAGTCCCCAAAGGAAGACTTTTGACCACCAAAACTGGGAAGATAAATTTCAATTGTTTTAGGTCACCAAGTTTGTGACAATCTGTACAGCAGCCCTAGGAATAACTATAGGGATCAATTCAATTACTATAGGTAACTTTGTGGTTGTGAGCCTTTTCTGGAAGCCTTTTTCTGGCAACCTAAGACAAGTTGGACACCTTTATTTTCATTATAACTAATAATTGTTATCATCTCCATTCTACAGACAGCCACCGAAGCACCAAAAGTGATCTTGACTGCATCAAGCAACACAGTGTGATAGGGCAGCATTTCCTCCAAATGTAACCTTTTGCCTATATACCTCAGGGCCTCCAACATGTGTGGACTGTGATTACACTTCTCTACCTTCTTTCCTGGCACAGAAGCTACCTCCCCTGCTGGGCATGAGTGACCCTGCTCAGACTTCTAAATGAGACACCACAAGTCCTGTTGCACTTGGGGGTCTGGGAAGATGGTATTGCTACCAACTAAGATAGGGTATGGTTAGTGGACAATGATAGAGTTCAGTTTAAGTCATGTACTAAAGGTGCCTCAGGGACACCTGCTGTTAGGGGCCAGCACTCCCTTCTCAAAAGAGGAAGGAACCTGAAAATATTTTTTAACCTTTGACTGAAATACATTATTACAAATAGAGTTACCATTTCCCAGGTGTTTATATTTTTAGACATATGCTCAACTATGAAACAGAAAACTTTGTCACAGTTATATAAATGGGCCAAAGACAGTTTATGGGTTTAGGGCATTCTTCACTGCAGCTGAAACCAGTTAGCTCAAAAGCCCACTTGCATCAAATTCAAATCTTCAAATATCGCAATCACTTTGACAGCACATATACAAAATATCATATTACATATGATATCCAATCATATGTAAGCATATCTGTAGCCATCCCATCTCATACCCTGTGAAACCTCAGCTTTCTGCTGCCACCTACTGATGAGACAGAATCCTATAGCAGCCCTTCTGCGCCCCCAACCCAGAGATGCATCAGCTGAGCATAATGAGCCTCCTAATTGGTGGCTCCTCCCTATAAATCTCTATATAGCTTCAGGCCATAAGATGTACTCTCTTGAAACCCTGTCCCTGCACCATCCAGTAAGACTTGTATGTCACTGCCTCTTGTGGTCTTTTTCCCTCCCTTAATCAGTCCCAAATCTCTTGAATTCTCCATAGTCCTTCAAGACACCTTTAGGCAACAGAAAGTATGTAAGCTTTTATGCATCTCTTTCTTGACTTAAAAATAAAAATTTCCTCAAACTGGTCCCAAAAATCGGCAGTCCTAAGTGAGGAGTTCCAGGCCACCTATACAGCCACCCATCTGCCCAGGTCTCAGGACACTTTTGTGGCAACCCTGCCCCAGGTAAACAATCCTAGACATGGCCTCTTCTTCCCACCTACACAGGGGCAGCCCATCCTGTTTTTCCAATCTCTCATCCAGTGAAGTCAGTCCCTCTGGCTTACTATCACTTAACACAAAGAGCCCAGGAGCAAGGCTTCACATATGGGAGTAGAAAGGGTGGTAGCCAGCCAGGTACACTCAAGACTCAAGAAAAAAGATGAGACAGAAGAATGTAGCTGCCATTGCTATCTACATCCTTATCTACAAATGCAAGAAAAGAGAGCCAAGGATATCCCAGAAGGATTATGGGGTCAAAGTAGTTTATGTGAATAATGGAGAAAACACTTAAACACTCAACCTAAGCCCTCTTTGAACTGAGACCACAAGCACATAACACTAGTTTACTCATCCTTGCCATACTCCTTCCTATATATTCCATTACTGTAGATAGGACAACACTAAAATGATTGTGCCTCCTCCAAGCCTCAGAAAAACACCATGCACTGACTGGTGCCAGAAGCTTCCTATTAATGTTTGCTGAATGAATGACTGTGAGCCACACACTATTAACATTTAATTACTGTGTAACCCAATTGTGATTCTTGTTTATATGCCAGATTAACTTTGCTATAAAGTTATCTGCTAACAATAGCTAAAGGAGGCTCAGACATGGTTGCTGGTCACAAAGCATGTTCAACAGCTCATACAACATCGCTGAAAGATCACAACCAGCAAGCTGGGGTCAACTCTTATTATTCATGGCGTTGAATTTTACAAACAAATTGACAGTAAACACAGACACTAAAAGAAGCCACCATCCAGCCCTCCTAAATTGATACTGTTCAAATCCCTGAGTCAATAATCCTATAGGCTACTCAAGAGTGAACAGTGGGTCTTATTTATGTTTGTTCTTTCAATAGCCAGAAGGATGCCTGGTATACAGTAAGGCATCAATACGTACTTATTGTGAAGTTTCCTGCAGAAGCAGATGCTTCCTATAGTTGAAGCATTTGGATCTTTGAGATCACAAATATTCCTCCACATGGCTAAGAGCCCCACTGGAGCTCACAATATTCAGGACCATCCTAGAATGGCAACCAGAAAGGAACAATACTCTATTATATACAAAAACAAGACTGCTTCCTATCCTTAAAGTGATATGGACTACTATCATTTTTATAAGTGTGAACATTTTGCCACCAAAAATTACTCAATTTGGTAATATAAGAGCCTGGAACAAAAAGCAACTGTGTTAAGGTAAAAGAAGTATGTTGGGATCCCTTAGGCATCATTTCCCTGCTCAGTCTGGGCTGAAGATAAGAGCAATAATTTTCCCAAAAAACAAAAGAATTATCACTATTTCTTACAACACATTATACATGTGTTCCTCCATCTCTTCCTAACAATGTTTCTCAAGGCTGAGATCAGATTTTACCATTCTGAGAAAAAAAAGCGACAAAGCTCCTATAATAATGCCAGTCAACAAAAATATCTGGCCACAAATCATACAAGTAGAGATGCCTTGCTATGAAGATAAAGAGAAAAGAGAACCTTCATATACTGTTGGTGGAAATGTAAATTAGTATAGCTATCACCGAACAGTACAGAGGTTATACATATATACAATTTAATACTAGTCAGACTCAAAAAGGGAAAAAAATCTTGCCATTTGCAACAGCATGGAAAAACTCAAATGATACTATTGCAAGTAAAATAAGCCAGCCGGGCATGGTGGCGCATGCCTGTAATCCCAGCACTCGGGAGGCTGAAGCAGGAGGACTGTTGTGAGTT
>PVKA01046320.1:0-15003 GCA_004027165.1 Ctenomys sociabilis
ACACACACACACACACACACACACTGAGGAATGCTTTTTTTACAACTGTTTTCTGAACCCCAACCAAATTTGTTCCCATTATTTCTATATTAGCGTAGTTTTCTCTGTTATTTCTCTCTTGTACTTTTTAGTTGCCTGTATTTTTTCTGTGGTATTATAAAATACATTCAGTTTTCCTCCCCACTTTCTGGGTAGCCGAGAACCTTTGAAATTTCCCAAGTGATAGATGTGAAAGGAGCATCTTTTGTTGTTCATAATCCCTTTCAACCATACCTGAGAGTATGTTGAAGAGAAGCTAATGAAATACTGCTAGATAGCCTCAGAACAGAGTGCTGGCTGGTAAAGGAACTACTTGGTAATTAGTGTTAAACTTTCAACTTATTTACACTTCATAGAACTTCAACCTGTCCCCTTCACCTCAGAGGAGGGAACAGATAGGCTAGAGACTGACTTATTCACCAAGAAAAATGAGTTAATAAATCATGCCTACATAAAGGAATTTTCAAAAATTCCCCACATAGGGATAGGAAGACAGCATACTCCAGAATCCACAGAAAGAGAAGCCCTTGCACTGGAGAACCTTCTGGACCTTATAATACATACTCCATCTAGCTATTATTCACATCCTTTATGATATTCTTTACAATTAACTGGCAATAGTAATGTGCTTTCTTGAGTTCTGTGAGGTGTTATAACAAATTGATGAATGTGAGAAGAATCATGGACCCCATAATTTGTAGCCAGATCAGATAAATGTGTGAGTAAACCAGGGAAATTTCCCAAGTGATTTGCAATGGGTGTGTGAGGGAGTAGGCAGTCTTCTGGGAATGAATCTTTGATCTGTGGGAGCTACACTAACTCCAGGTAGTGACTAGTAAAATTGAATTAAAATGTATAACACCCAATTAATATTTCCAAATGCAGACTTTTTAACCATGGAATATCTACAGATACATTATCAGAATTCCTGCAAATACAGAAAGTTGTCCTTTTTTTTCTTTTAATAATTTTATTGAGAAACAAATAGCAGTGAGACAGTTTCAAACCCGATTACTAGGAAGTTTCATTAATTAATACATGGCATATATTGTCTTCATAGTGGTCATTCATAGCACAAGATGCAGACATGATATCCCCTCCACAACACTATTAGAACAAATCTTTCTATTCACTGAATTAAGAGAAAGTAGCTGTATCCTAACTATTTTGAATATACATTTACAAAATGGTCCTTCATTTGTACCCCCTATTTTTGTTTAGTTTTCTTAGAGATGGGTATTCCATCATCTTTTAAATATTGTAGGTGTGTGATTTCAGCAAAATATTCCAATACAGTCCAGTAGTCTATTGTAGTAGTGGGTTATCTGTAGGACTGGCAATGTCAGAAGTTGTTGACTTGAACCTTTTACAGTTCAGCATATTAATATGGCTTTAATTTTTATACTTCATTTTTATACTTATCTGCTCTCATTATACTGTATGACTTTAGGAGGCTACACTGTCAAAGTGGTAGTCTTTAGCTAACAATGGCTTACTTAATTAAAATTTAAAATTCGGTTCCTTTGTCATACCAGCAATATTTCAAGTAATCAACAGCCACATATAACCATACTGCTTAACACAACAATAAAGAACATTTCTACCATTAAAAGGAGTTCAACTGGGCAGAACTGCTTGAAGCATGACACACATTTACCTTACTCAAAAGGTATGCACAAACTAGAGACCTCCTTATGACTATAGTAATAGATCAACGAAGGCAGGACTGATCAGTAAATTATGAGGACTGAGAGGGTAAGGATTTGGTTAAGGATGTATACTGCTTTATACAATAACCAAGAAATTCTAGGTCCTTAGAGAAGATGGCTAAACCATCACAATACTCAATACCATTATCAATAGCCTGAAAATGCACAAACAGAAATCAACATATTCACTCCTCTCCTACTACCATGCTTATTTTTTTAAGACTTTGAACATTGCTCTGAGATTCTATAAAAAAAAAAAAGCTAAAATGAGACCAAACACATTCTTCCATTTGATGGGGATTAAACAGGATAAGGCTCTATTATTTTAGTAAAGTCACTGCTGCAGCTGACAAGGAGGTGCTTGTTATTTGTCTTCAAGACATGCAAGAACCAGCAGGAGAGTGCATATTCAATCACTGGTGTCAAGGGAAAAGCAAATGCTAAATGATTAAAGAAGATAAAATGGGGAATTATATAACTATGCTTGAGTTTTAAAGTTGTTAAAAGACAAGTAATTTAAAATTTCAGGGAAAAAAGAACAAAATGTAAACACTACATGCTTTGAAGATTAATGGAGCATGTTGTACGTCAATTATAAACAAAATGTACTCTTGAAAGCAGTCAAGATACAACAGGACATTAATTAGTATTTTATGTGATATCTAGCATCTGGGAAGTAAAGATAAAGATAATGATTAAAGCAAAATGTGCTGAACTAAAATCAATCAACTTGTACTTTGCTTAGTTTCCTAAAAACTTCCTCCTTATAAATAAATAAGTTATTATTTAGAAAAATGTTAAGTATTTGGTCATTCATTCTTAATTTGTACCCTTACAATATATACTTAAAGGAACATAATCATCTTATAAGGAATTCTCATAGAATAAATTTTATAAAATTTCAGTGATTTCTCATTAATTAGTTGCTACTTAGCATAATTTTAAACACATCTTTGAAGTAGATCAGTAGGCCTAGTGAGCTTCATAGTCTATTGCTAAGTACAAAATGCCAACTATAGACTGAATCAACTAAAAGACTGAATGCTTCTCTTTAAGGAGTATTATATCAAAGGATACACATATGAACATTAAGGGGCAAAACACACCTGACTCTGCAGGCAATAAAACAAGTGTCTACACAGCCAAGTAATAAAGTATAAAAACACGTTGCTCTACAGTCTATAAATCAAGAGTAATTCTACTTCTTCATTTTCTTTTTTTTTTTCTTTTCGTTGTGCTTTTGAGATGAACTTCCTGTGTAGCATACACTGACCCTGAACTTGCTATGCAGCCCAAGCTTCGCTCAAACTTGAAACCCTCTTGTACCACCCTTCAGAGTGTGACGATTACGGGTATGTGCTACCATGCTTACCCCATTCACTTTCTTAATAAATTTAAAATATCTCTTTTAGCTAGTGCTTTCAGAAAAAAAAATGTGAGGAAGCATGTTTTCTAATGAAAAATCAAAAGTAAAGGAGGCTTAGACTTTCTCATTTATAATTTTATTTCCTAAAATTAAGAAAATGAAAGTTCAAAGTCAGCAGTACAAAAATCTTTCATTTGATTTTTAAGAGCATTCTTTTTCTTTCTTTCTTTTCTTTTTGTCTGGCTCAGGCTGCCTTAGGGATCAGTTTGGTAAGGCACAGAGAGCTGGGGATACAACTTAGGTCTGGGTCCCCTGAGCCTGAGTGGGTCTGCTCCAGCAGACACTTAAACAACTGAGCTAATCTACAAGCCCCTTCATTTGATTTTTAAAGGAAAACCAAAACCATAAATATTTAGTATTTTTAAGGGCTGGCCAAATAGCTGAGTGGATTAAAGCACCTGCTTAAGCAGACACATTGGCCTGAGTTCTATCCCCTGCAAGCCTTGCCAGCCTCGCCCCCAGGGTGTACTGAGACTGGATTGAGACTGGGTATAGTGGGGCACAACTGTAATCCCAGCTGTCTGGGAGGCTGAACACAGAGGGATCACTATGAGTCAGATCTATGTAGTGAGACTCTGTAGACCCTGTAGACCTTTACTAAAAAATTAAATAAATTAATTAATTAATTAAATAAAATACTTTAAGGATGGCCAAATAGATCAGTGGATTAAAGCTCCTGCTTAGGCAGACGCATGGGTCAGAGGTTCCATCCCAAGCCTGTGCAGGCCCCACCCATGGGGCACACTGAAATGGCCATTGAGACTGGGCATGGTAGTGCATACCTGTAATCTCAGCACTTAGGAAGCTGAAAACAGGAGAATCACTACAAGTCCAATCTGTGCAGTGAGACCCTGTAGACCCTGCACTAAATACAATACACACACACACACACACACACACATACACACACATATATATATATATAAAACATTCATGTTTTCAGTGGCTACAGATCTTATAGAATTGGACAAAGATGAAAGAAAAACACCAGCAGGAGCTGGGTGGAAATACTGAGCTGTCCTGGGAATAGACTTAAGGGAGCCATCCACACTCACTTGTGGATCATAGTAACAGTCTCTTTTCGTATTCTAAATAGTTAGTGGAAGCAAGAAAGATCACAACAGCAGAAAAACTATAAAATCTGTAAAGTCTGCATATTTTACTTATCAGAATAAACTGAGTATTTTATTGTGTCTATTCTATATAATCCAGATCATTTTATAACACATTTTTATGGTCCACACTCATAAGTACGTAAGCAAGAAAATGTTAATCCTTTATACATGAGTGATTTCAAGTAGCTTAATTCATAGTCAAGCTCTACTTAAAGTAAACCACAATTGTGGTGATGGGTTAATAAAACTGAAAAATATTTAGAAAAGGTCACTATTGCCTGCTAACTATGCCACAAGGAAAATATCTTAAGTTCTTATATCATTGTCTTCCTTCTGACAAACAATTCTAATTTAAGTCTCAGCTTGTTTATCAAACACATGAAATATTTCATAGAGAGAAAAGTTGAATTCATACAGCCATGAAACATTCATAATATGCTGGAAATAAATAATAATTTCTCACTTAGAAAAATATAGCTTTGATCACAGACACATCAATATATGCTGTAAGAGCTCAATTTCAGCATGCCAATCTGTGACCTACTTAATTTCATGCAACTGAATGACCCCTGAAATCATGATCTGTAAAGTCATGTCTTAACAGGTTTGTTCTGTATCTCTATTTTAAGTAAATAAATTTACTTTTTCTGCCAACTAATATTATTTTCTTGTTTCCTCATTCTGGTGAATATGTTCTGATATTAAATACAGTCTTAGAAAGATTTCCTGTAACATTTAAAATTCTTTTTAAGTATAAATTAAAACAATATATTCATGATAAATAACACAAAATATTAAGTGATCACACTGCTGCATGGTTAATGGTGTGCATCTTCGTAAAATAGAAGCTAAAAACATAACAGAAGTACATGATCAGAAGAGAGAGGAAAAATACTATCAAAACCACAAATATTTACTCTATGTTCATCTTGTAACAGCACTGTATATTTTTCATTACAGTATGTCATTACCCATATAAGACAATGTTGTGGGGGGGTACTATTAGCATTATTTTGTTTTACATATGAATAAAACTAAAGTATGTGGAAGTTAAATAATATACTTCACATAGCTAGTAACAGATTAGAAACTAGTGGATTAGCTGGTGCTGAAAGCAGAGGTTTAAGTTGTGGCTTTACATTTTCACAGTACATTCTACTTTAGAAGATGCTATTGCAATACTGGTTCAATTAATCCTTAAGAATGATATGAGAATTTCAGTCCACATCACAATTTTTTAAAACCTTTACATTTTACCTTTAACTCTTTTATATTAAAAGAGTTAACAAAGGACAGAGATTGCCAACTTCAGAAAAGACTGCTTGTAAGATGTCCCCTTGGCCAGCATGAAGAATTTGGATTTTGGGAGGATTCTGTCATAGGAGTGATTCACTATGTCTACACGTTGATGCAGTATAGTTTATGCTAAGTACCTAGTTTGCTTCCTAGAGGCTGGAATTTGGTTAAGTGCTAGGCAGAGAGCACCAACACAAGCAGCTACCAAGAAAAAGCTTGAGCCTCTAAAAGCTTTCTTGGTAGGTAACATTTTACATGTGTTGCTGCAATAAGTTGCTAGGGAAATTAAGTGAATCTGTGTCACTCCAGTTGGTTCCTGGTACCATGTTTCCTCAGATTATTATACTCCAGATAGTTGTCTATTTTATTACATTTTGTCTCCTTTCACTGTAATAAGCCATACACATGACTATCTGTTGAGTCACATAAACTATCTGAGGGAATCATCAAATTGGACCATGGCTTGGGAGCATACTACACACTGAAATACAGATTTGGACATTTATTATATTAGGACTTCAGGACATAGAGAGCTAGGTAAGCAGAAGCATATGACATACAAAGGCTTATACTTTAAAAAATAAACCATGTATATCATTTTCTTTAATTTCCATATAAACATATAAAATTGTTTTCTATAAACATGTAATTCCTTGCCTCTTTCATGTAAATGAATAAGCATTTTTAAGTTTATGTTGGCCTAAACAATTCACATGTCCAAAAGTAATTCCAATGAAGACTTTAAGTAATATAATACTAGTTAGAATTAGGGACATTTGTGAGCTTCCCTAAAGACTGGATTTTTATCAAGTAAACACCAGATGCAAAAAAAAAATTAATTCTAAATAATAATCTCAATCATCTTTCACTTCAGGATTCCAAAACCCTGGGCTGGGAAGGCAGAGGATGTCTTAACCTATTTAGATTGCCCTAGGTTGTGGCTTTACTTTTTTAAAGTACATTCTACTTTAGAAGATACTATAGCAATACTGGTTAAGCTAATCCTTCAGAATGATGTGAGAATTTCAGTCCACACCACAGTGTTTTACCTTATCAGCCTGACGCATATAGCAGTAGAGGATTCCTCTCATACATTTTATAGCCGAGTGCTCCAGCTCATGGGTCCTTCCCTTGTCATCATCAATGCGCCTGCGTGAGAGAGATAACTCATGAAACAAATTGGAAATGTATTTGAAAAGGAAGCAGAGCTTTTGATAATTAAGTATTTAACTATCTGGCTAATCCTGTGTTCTGGTGATGTCTACTAATTCTGTCACAGTAAAACTCCATATTTCCAGCAGATGTTGAAATGCTGCAATTAAGAAAAATTCTGTGATGGAACTTGCATAGATTTTTTTACTTATTTGAAGTAAGTAAGCCAATCACTTTCAAAATAACATACAATATTTTGCAGAATGATTTGGCTAGACTATATATTTAAAAAGTCACTGTTATAAAACAGAAGCAATTTAAAAGTACCTATTCCTTTAGACTAGGCAATGGTTTGGACTTTAAGACACACAAGTTAAGGTAGCACATGCCTTCTTTGCTCTGCCATGGGTTTGGTATACTCAGGGAAGGCAATAGTCACAGTTAAAGATGAATATTTTGGAAGAAAGTTTTGTATTCTCAGGTATGACTGTAAAAATCAATTGACCATATTTTACATCCCTTTCTTTTAAAAATAAAGAACAGCTAACATATAACTATTAAACAAGGATAAGATGTTCTATGTAAAAGTTGATAACTTATTATAAACCAGTGACTTTTAAAAGGTGGATGATTGAAAAAAGGTATATGCTCTGTTAAAAAGTACAATATATTGTAATGTATTACAATATTGTAATGTAACTCCTACTCCCATCTCACATGTAAGTACAGGGAAGAATGATCATCATTTTAATATACTATGTGAATATCAGAAATAATACTCTTGTTATTCATCTTTGGTCAATTATTTCTCCTTTTTATGAAGGCACTAGAATTTGGTCTGCATTATATTCTTCCTTTACCCAATATCACACACAAATGTTTTATTAAAGACAAATTTGATATAACATGCCCAGCAAACTATGATCTTTCAATTCTCTATCAGTTACTTGAAATCTTTTAAGAAAAAGTTAATGGATGTTGTACATATGTTGCCTGTACTCTTATTTTTTAAAATATTCCCACATTTGACTAAGGAAATCTTCACATGTATTAAAAAAAAAAAAAAAAGATTAAGGATGCTATAATGAATAAATCTTTTAGACTTAGCAGTTAATGTTAGCTTATGAAATCTATGTCAAACTGTAGGTTTTTTCCTATTTTAAAATGAGCTACAGATACAATGACCGTATATATCAGAAATATTTGTAAAAAACAAAAAATATTGTTCTAAGGGCCAGGAAGATAAATCAGTAGAAGAAGCACCTGCCTGGCAAGTGCAAGGTCCTGAGTTCAATCCCTGGTATCACACACACACACACACACACAAAAATTCTTCTACAGGCAGCGAGATAGCTCAGTGGACCCAGTCCTGGTCCCTGCTTCGGCCAGCACAGGGACCAGGTTCAATCCCTAGTACCACATGCCACACCAGCCGCACACCAGGACATGCTGAGCCAGTGACCAAGTCTGGGCATGGTGACACAGGCCTGTAATCCAGGCGCTGGGGAGGCTGAAAGCTAAAAATAAGAAGATCGCCACAACTCCAAGCTGTGTAAGAAGACCCTGTACCAAAAACATCATCAATTTAAAAACAAACAACAAATATATATATATATATATATATATATATATATATATATATATATATATGAAGAAATAGCTAGGAAGCTGGTAAAGCATATTTCCATGTTGCTGAAGGTGTCTTCATGAGAAAGTGGCACATTGGTTAGTAAATGAGAAAGACCCATGATAAATGCGAACATCACTCTCCAGGGGGTGGAAGAAAAATCACAAGTACACAAACTTGGCAATGCTTCTCCTCCTCCTCCTCCTCCTCCCTTCTTTCTTCTGTTCCTTCTCCTTCTCCTTCTTCTTCTCCCTTCTTTCTTCTTCTTCTTCTCCCTTCTTTCTTCTTTCCCTTCTTTCTTCTTCTCCCTTCTTTCTTCTTCTTCTTCTCTTCCTTCTTCCTTCTTCCTGCTTCTGCTTCTTCTCCTTCTCCCTTCTTTCTTCTCCTTCTCTTCCTCCTCTTCCTCTTCTCATTCTTTTTTTAATGTTTTAAAGAGTACAAAATGGTAAGAAAAACATTGGAAATGATACAAATTTCATTAAACAAAGTAATAGAATTCAACAACGGTTGTTGTATTGCATAATGTTATCTTCAAATTAGTTGTTTTGGTTATCAGATATAAACCTACAAAATTGGTGTAAAAAAAAACAAAACTATTTTCTTGAGCACATTTTGATGTTATTGCCACTGCCCATGACCATCAAACTCTAGTTTTTTCAGACTTTCAATGTGAACTCACAATAGCAACTCTAGAAACTTTACAGACCTTCAGCCTTGGATTACAGCTACAACACTGTTCCCTTTTGTTCTGAGATTTCCAGCTTTTGGACTGAGCAACTACTTGCTTCCCTGGTGCCCCAGCTTGTCAATGGCCATTGTAGAACTATCAAGACTCTGACTGAATAAGGAAATCTAGAAAATCTCTCTCTCTATCTCTCTCTATCAAAGAAGCGAGATTAATATATATATATTATATATAAATATATATATATATTAATCTCCCTTCTTTAATATGTCTATTAAACCCTGCTTAATACACCTATATTTTTTTAAGAGTTTGGACAATTTGTCTTATGAGAATCAATAATCCAACTATGACTGATTACTCATTCATGTGGAGTTAGGTTAGTGATTTTGGTAAAAAAAAAAAAATCAGCCCTATAGATGTGCATTTATCACTGTTTCATGTCACAGGACGTAACACAATTATGCATGACTTCTGGCTAAGGACTTAAAGTGCTAGTAGTAATGTTTCTTGTGCCCACTAGAGCATTAGCATCCTTATGCTTAATAAAATCAAATTGTACTTACATAATATAAAGAAATAGATTGACAATTACTGCACAATAATTGTTTTGTTTTAAAAATTTAACATTTTAATAATTTATGACAGAGGAACAATGTTCAGTTAGAAGATAAAATTTTCAAATTATAAATACAAAGGTCTCAGGAAAATACCCAGAAATTTAATAATCTTAATTTATGAATAAAATATATTTCAAAGATCAAATTTCAGGATGGTGTCTTCTACATCTAAGAAACTAATGAATAAATTTTGTATTGTGAAACATTTTAACTTCATAAAATGATTATTTGATTACAACCACATTGAACAACTGATATCTCAATAAAGCACAGTGGGAAAAACACTAAACCAGAAAGAAGAAAGAGGTCCTGAAGACAACACTTACTAATATTATAATTCAAACAAATGTATTTATTTATTTATTTTGTTTTTTTGAGACAAGGTCTCATTATGTAGTTCGAACTCACTATGGAACCCAGGCTAGCCTCAAACTAATAGCAAATCTACCTCAGACTCCCGAGTGCTAGTTTCAGGTGTGCGCCACAAACGTCAGCTGAACAAATTTATTAACTACAAGTTTATCATTTGCAAAATTCAATTACCATTAATTCCTTCAATGACTGACACCAATCACTTAAATGAGTATGGATAGGCAGTTTACTGTACCAAAGACTAATACTGTCTGAGAAAATTAGAGATTAAAAAATATTGGTTAAAAAATCATAAAATATCAGAACTGTCTTATGTAACGCTTGCAAAATGAAAGGGTTTCGAGGCCTAAAAGGCACCACAGGCAACAAGAGGTCACAAAGTAATGAAGGCGTAAACATAGCTGCTTAATCTATCCTGACCCAACAAAAATCTTAGAATTACTAGATGTTCACACATCAGCTCACCTGTATGCTAGCGCCAGTGCCCAGGCCCCAGCAGCGCAGTACAGACTGTCCTGGATCTTGGCCTTCTGATCACCACCGCATGTTTTAGTCGGAAAGAGTCCAGTGGTTGGACTTTGATACAGGAGTAATGTGGACTTGACTGTAGCAGAACATAAGAAACAGAATGAATCATAGAGCTAACCCTTTGCTTTGACCATCTCCAACATCTTTAATTACTTCGTTTCTAAATAAATTTATTGTTTCTAAGCTTAGTTGCGCTACAAAATATTTAAGGATGTTTAGCCACTTCTTGTTGCTTGCGCCTAAGTGGGGATCCACGCACCAAGAAGAGGTCTTCTTATTTTTTAGAAAAGGACTTAGCTAATTAGAACTTAAAAGCCTTTAGCATATCCTAGTTAATGAAAACATATGATACAAATATTACTAAGAAAATATCAGGCACAGAGAAAAATAGATCAATCAAAAAAGCTGAGCACAACATTTTTTAAATAACCAGTTCAGTGCGGAAACTTAAAACAAATTATAAGAGTATTCTACACTTGCTAAATTACATAGCTAATTCAATCATCAACAATTTAAGAAGATGAGGCTATGTTATAAAATAGGCAAGAATCCTCTATTTCACTGAGGACTAATTTATAATTGGTCTTCACAAAGGTATATTTATCTTACTTATTATGTGGTTAGGCATATCCTTTAGCATTTTTGAAATGGAATTCCATCTCTATATAGAATGAAGATGTTAGCAAATAAATTTCATTTATTTTGTGATACACTAAAATTATATTTTGTGAAAGCAATTTTATTCCTCTTACTCTGGCTAAGAGCAAACATTACCCCACAAGAATCACATTTTCCATGGGGGCTTTTGGAATTGAGGCCACAAAGCTGAATGGGCTTCAGAAGTGAGCTTAATTGAAGTAAGTAGGTCACTGGGGTTATAATCTGGAAGGGTCTTCTCATCCCCAGTCCCTTCTCCTCTTTGCTTCCTGACCACCATAAGAGCCACACCTTTTAGCCAAGAGAGTTTTGGATCTCACCACTGGCCTAAATCTAGAGTTGGTTGACTATGAACTAAAAAATTTGAAATTGGTAGCTAACATAAAGCTTTCTTCTTTTAAGTTGTTTTTTTTGGATATTTTGTGGCAGCAACAGAAACCTGTCTAAATAAAAAGATAAATAATGTTTGTCCAAAAATGAAGTAAATTAATCTATGCTAAAATTATATTTATTAGATAGTTTTTCAGAAATCTAAAACATTCCTTCCCAGAGACTAAGGAATTAAACTTTATTTGTTTTTTTTTTATTTCTCAGTCTAAACTGATCTTATGATTAACATTTTCCCAGAATATCAGTAAACATTATTTTTTACAGAGTAAAGCTTAGTTTGGTCCTTATCGTCAAAAGCAAATAATTCCCATTTCTTTTAAAATTATAATTACCTCTTTAGATAGTAATTGCTACAAAGAAAATAAAAAGAGTAATTTAAGCATGACTGTACCAACTTGATCAAAAATAAGTTTAAAGTGTCTACTTAGGCAGGCACAGGGACCGAGGTTCAATCCTGGGCATGCCATGCCAGCCCCACCCCTGGGGCACACTGAGACAGCTATTGAGACTGTGTGTGGTGGTGTGCACCTGCAATCCCAGTATTTGGGAGGCTGAAAACAGGGGAATCACTATCAGCCTGAGCTGTGTAGTGAGACCCTGTAGACCTTGTACTAAAATTTAAAAAAAAAAAGAGTTAAGATAAAGTTTTCAATGACATGTAAATAAATAAAAGCAATCCACATTTTTGGTGAAGACAAAAATACTTTTTGCTGTAATAGAACATTAATTGCCTATTGTCATTTGCAATAATAGGGCAAAAAACAGTACAATAAACAACCTGAAAAAAAATTAAGACATTCCAAAGTATGGTCTGAAGAATGAGGAAGCATTCCATACATATATATCTCAAAGTTATTTATTCACATTGAAAAAAATTCATCTAGGTTAATCCAGAAAAACAAAAATTAAAATCTGATGTTAAAAATATTAACCTGCAATTATCATTTGTATCTCAGTGAGTTACAAATAGATACAACAGTTCAGGATTAACTGGTAATTATGAATAGGCAGGTGAACAAGTTAATGATTGAAACAGTTATGTATTATTCAATAAATATCCTCAAGTTTTCAAACCTAGTAAAATTCTGGTGATAGTTGTAAAGTTACTCAAGCACCAGATATAATCTGCTGGATTCATTTTGTAGTCCTGGTAACATATGTATAACTGGACCTCATAGCAACCTAAGCATTGAAACTATCCCCAAATCCAAACAATAGTATATCATCACATAATGTATACAAATAGCCAGGGCATAGTGAATACCAATCATAGTTAACATGTTTTCCTCAAGTTTTGCTTACCAATTCTGTAATAATGATCCAATTTATCCCACAGAGTTTCATTATCAGGTTTTGGAAGATGAATACTTTTAAGAGGTTCATAAACTGAGCCTAAAAGAAAAATGAAAATCCAACAAATTCAGTTACTTTTACCCAGATAAACAAAGAAGAGTTCTGAACAAAAGAACTGCATAACAGTATAATTTTTTTATACAAATTATCATATTTCACTGTCGGTACACTTTTGTTAAGGGAAAGAGAAAGAGAAATGGACCCTTAACAATAGGTGCAGATGAGTGTTCACTTTCATAGGGTATCTCCACCCTCATGTCCAGCAGGTGACTGTATTATCTGATGTGCACATTAGTCCTAACAACTCAAATATATGTAATACTCATGTGATAGCCCAAGTTTAATAATTTCCCACTACTGAGAAATCTATCTATGTGCCTTTAAATCCAAGCTTTATGTCCCTACGCTGATGTTTCTCAGAGCAATTTTCAAACCAATAATCATGCCCCCAAAACCTCAAGAAAAAAAGAAAAGCTTGTGTTTTAAACTCATGCATTCCACAAATACTGTACTAGGTTTTACACTGAAATTCTTAAGTCTTTACTTTCTACTAGGTAGGTAACACTCTTCCATTTTTATCTGGACTATAGCAGAGATCATTTCTACTTCTCAGGCACAAAAATTCCCTATGGCATTAGGAGAGCATGCTCTTCAAAAACTACAGAACACACAACAATCATGATAATTTGTCACAAAATGGATAAAGAAAATTGTTCTCTTGACTAGTGCACTTTCTCAACTGCTGACTGAAAGAAAGTCACCTGAACATTCAACTATCAAACTAAACACTTTCTCTCATTCTTGTTAAAAGCACTCAGAAACCATCAACATTGCAAGGTCACAACTAATCTACCTTTGGATTCAGATAACACATGCCACATAGTCTGACCATACAATATAAAAGTAAACCTATAATTTGCCCTGAAGAGAGGGAAAGATGGTGTTGGCATGCATTCACAGTCTGATTTAAGAAAAAAAAAAAAAGAAGTATATAGGTTTATAAAGTAGTTATGTCTAGTATACTAATTTAAAGCCAGGTTATTGGGAATCTCTGAAGTTTCAGTAGACAATAGACATTAGAAGAACATAAAAATCTGTACAAGACAATAACCCATTATCTATTAGAATAAGAGGTAACTAGTAGATTACATATTTAAAGAGAAAAGAGAATTAGGAAATATCCTCCTTTGAATGAAGACATTTTCTAAAATAAAAGTCTTCCTTTTGGCTCCAAATAGAATGGCTCCGTAGTAAAGAATGGAGAGATTTATTAATACAGGAGATGATGAAGGATCCTTCCCTCCTCCTACATATAAATTAATGGACCTGCTATGTTCTTTACCTTCCTGCATTCAATTAGCTCCAGGCAGATATAACTATGTAAGTAGCCTGATAATCAGCAAGGAATAACAGGTTCACTGATAGGAACAGAAAAACCTCTGGGAAACTGCACACCTGCTGTGAAGATCATCCATCCATTAATAAAGAAATATCTGATACAAAAAGTCACAAATTATAAATTGCATGTGTGTGTGTATGTGCGCTGTGTGTGCGTGTGCACGTGCACACATGTGTAAAGACTATAAAGGGTGATTTGTTGATGGACGATGTAAACAAATAATGCTTTTTTTTAAAATTGAGATCCAAATTAGCAGAGCCAGTACTTAGCTATATTTATAAAAAAAATCATCAAAATTTTAATATATAGTTCCATTAATTAGGGAAATATTTCCTATACATATGGATAAATATAGGAATGAATGCCCAAGAGCATTTACTTTCAGGCCTAAGATGAATATAAACTATTATGTATCATACACATATATCAACAAAAGACAAAATGTTGGAAGAAAAATATGTAAAGTGAAAAGGGACATTATAATGGTGAGCCAATTGCAAAAGATAGTTTTAATGTTTTATCATAGCAATAGATTGAAGAAAATCTTTATTTCTTAAAAATGCTTCTATACTTAAAACAAAATATACCAAAATTATTGTCTCATCTAATTTTGTCCCCCAAAAATGATCAATGAA
>PVKA01046321.1:0-15004 GCA_004027165.1 Ctenomys sociabilis
TTTTGTCTTTTTGAGACAGGGTCTCACTATGCTGTTCAGGCTGGCCTTAAGCTCACTTTGTAGCTCAGGCTGGTCTCGAACTCATAACAATCCTCCTGCCTCAGCCTCCCGAGTGCTGGGATTACAGGCGTGCGCCACCACGCCCGGCTCTCAAGCAATTATTAATACCTCTGGGGACACAAAAAAATTGAGAAAGTAAATTTAATCATATGGCAAACAATTTGTAATCCCTAACCACACCAATGTGATATTTAATACTGATATACCACAATGAGAGACAGCGGCAAATCAGGAGGAGAGAATGAAGAACTTGGAGGTCTGTGTGGGATAGGTGACACTAAACAAGTGAAATCCATATCACTACAGACTTACAAGTAAATAGTATCTGTTCTGCTTTCTTACTATATAGTTCAAGCTGTCTTTGACTCATTACATAGCTCAGGCTGGCCTTGAACTTGGAGACATCCTCCTGCCTTAGCCTCCTGAGTGCTGGCAGTATAGGCATACACCACTATGCCTAGCTACAGAGTAAATAGTATCTAAAAATAGGAGGAAGAGAGTATCTGGATAGGAAGGTGCTTCAGAAATACGGAGGTACTTACATAAGAAATAGCTACAATCAAAAGTATGTCTAGTTGGCTGAGGGCTTCTAACATTTTAATTTGGGTGACAGAAGATAAGTAAGAGAAATAAATTAGATAATATATTGGAAGATGATAGTTGCTATGGACAAAAAGAAAAGAGGCCGGGTGTGATGGTGTACACCTGTGATCCCAGCCTCGGAAGGCTGAGGGAAGAGGATAGCTGTAAGTGCGAGGCCAGCTTGGGATTCATAGTCAAAATAAACCACGACAAAAAACAATAGAGATGGGTGAGAAAGGTAAGAAAGTGGTGAGTGTGTGATGGGGAGGGGAGCTGCAATTTTAAACAGGTTGCCAAGGTACACTCCTTAAGAAGTTGCCACTTGAGCAAAGATTTAAGGGCGAGAGAGCTCCAGGAATATGGTGGAGTTGGTCTGACGGGGTAGCTCTTAGGCATAGGAAGTCTTTAGTGAAAAGGCCCTCAAGTATGGGTGCTCCAGAAATCCCGAGGCCAGATGCACACCTGCGGTCTTAGCACCCAGGCCATCCTGGGGCTCACTATGTAGTGAGACCTTGCCTGAAAAAGATGAGCGTGGTGGTGGGGGAGACTGAAGAGTCTACTTAGCTGGATGGCGGTGGGAGGTGAGATCAGAGAGGTGGTGAGGAGGGAAGGAGCTACAGAGGTCACAGAGTTCAAAGGCCCTCGTAGGAATTTTTACACTGTGAGAAGTGTGGCAAGAGCCAGCGCAGAACAGAGGAGTGAAACAACTGAATGGTCCATTTAAAGGACCGCATCAGCCATGGTGGTGAGAGTACACAGAAGTGAGCAATGTGAGAAGCAGGGAGCCCAGCGAGGAGCCCAGCACAGCATCCAGGCTTAGCAATCCTGGTGGCTCTTAGCAGGGTACCCACACCTCCAGAGGAAGGAGGAGTCAAGGTGCACCTGATGGTGTGGCCTGAATGGCCCGAAGGACAGTGCTGCTGTCACCTGACATGGGCAAAGGCAGATGGACAATTTCAGGTGGTCACCATTGAGATGTCTACCCAGGGTTTATGTGAAGATGCTGGGTAGGTGGTGACATGAGTCTGCAGTTTTAGGTTACAATGTCCAGACCAAGATATACAATCGAGACCCTTTTAAAACTGTGAGTCTGGGTAAAATGACTGAGGAAGTGAGGATTGGTACAGAAGAGACCAGAGACTCAGATGGCAGCTAGTGCTGAAGGATGGTTCTGCTCCTGACAAGGCTAACCAAGCCATCGTAGCAGCCCAGTTACCCTCTGAAAAATCCTCCCAAGGAGAGACAAACTTGAGCACTCTGGCATCATCAAGCTCCCTGATGCCAGGGTCAGCTGCAAAGAAGACAGAGGACAGCACACTTGGGCTCACTGTGGATGTCAAGGCCAACAAGCAGTTGCTTAAACAGGCTGTGCAAAAGGACTCTGATGGCCAATGGCGTATCCTGATCAGGCTGATGGAGGGAAGGGATGCGTCCGGCTGGCTCCTGATTATGGTACTTGTGTGCTTCCGACATAAAACTGGGATTATCTAAGCCTCATCCATCTGGCTCATTCTAAACCCATATATTATTTCACTGTTAAAAAAAAAAAAAGATAAGAGACTAAGCCTGACATGTCCCTGACAAATGAAGAGGTTGGAGGGACTAGAGAAGGACAGACCTTTAAAGTTATTGGAAACCAGAACAGCACAGTTCTCTGGAAGTCAACAAGCAAACTGAGGAAGAGGGAGTGAAGCTAAATGCCCTTCACAAAACGACAGGCTTTCACTATCCAAAGGTTACCACTGACTGTGATAAGAACATTTTTTTTTTTTTTTTTTTTTTTTTGTCTTTTTGAGACAGGGTCTCACTATGCAATTCAAGCTGGCCTTAAGCTCACTTTGTAGCTCAGGCTGGTGTCGAACTCACAACAATCCTCCTGCCTCAGCCTCCCCAGTGCTGGGATTACAGGCATGCGCCACCACGCCCGGCGATAAGAACATTTTTGATAAAGCTGGGGACAGTGCTGGGTACAAATGTTAGACTGGAGTGAGTGGGAGAATGGAAGAAGAGCCAGGCATGGTAGCACGTGCTTATAACTCAGCACTAGGGAGCCTGAGCCAGGAGGATCACTGTGAGTTCAAGGCCAGCCTGAGCTACATAGCAAGACCCTGTTTCAAAAAGAAAAATGGAAGACAAAATGGGGACAGTATCTATAGGCAACTAGTTCAAATATTTTGTTACACAGGTAAACAGGATGGTAGCTGAGCAGATGGTATCAGAAGCCCGGATTTTAAGTCGTACAACCAAGTTAGCATAATAAAAACTGAATGGTACTGGGAGGAAACACCACAAAACAGACCCAAAGATCAATGGGACAGAACAGAAGATGCAGAACCAACTTCAAACCCCTTTATCTATTTTGTCTTTGACAAAGAGGCCAAACACCTTCACTGGAAGAAAGACAGTTTCTTTAATAAATAGTGCTAGAAAAACTGGTTTTGCACATGATAAATATTGAACCTAGACCCCTATCTCTCACCATGTACTATACTAAAATTGAAAATGGGCCAAAGATTTAAATATAAAAACAGAAACACTTAATCTGCTGGAAAATAGGTGAAACTTTAGAAGACAAAGGAGTAGACCAAGACAATGAACAAAAAAAATTTTTTTTCTCACAGGAAAAATTACAAAAAATCAACAACTGAGATCACATCAAATGAAAAAGCTTTTGTACAATAAAAGCATCACCAATAGGGTGGAGAAACAATTCACAGAATGGGACAAGAAAAAAAAATCAGACCTCTCTAACTTAAGACCCAGTGAAAACTGGGCATCTGAAAGTAATGCACACTTCTCAGAAGAAGTGTGAGTAGCAAATAAATACGGGAAAAAAACGCTTAAAATCACTGGTCATATGATAGATGCAAATTGAATTGACAATGAGATTCCATCTCACTCCAGAAAGAATGGCTATCATTAAGAAATCAACCAATGACAACTGCTAGAGGGGCTGTGAGGGAAAAAGGAATCCTCCTTTGTTGGTAAGAGTGTGGAGTGATACCACCACTGTGCAAATCAACATGGGGATTGCTCAAAAAACTAGAGGTTCCATTTGACTCAGCTGTTTCCTTTCTAGGTATCTTCTTGAGAGAATTAGAAGCTTCATATTACAGTGAAATATGTGTATCCACATTTAAAGAAACACACAGGCCCATCAAAAGATGAATATATAAAGAAAATGTGGTATTTATTTACAATGGAGTACTCTTCTGCCGTGAAGAAGGATAAGCTTGAGTTATTTGTAGAAAAATGGATGTGCTCTGAGACCCTAATCTTAAGGGAAGCAAACTGGACTCACAAATTTAAATATTGTATTGGTCTTTATGTGTGAAAAACCCGAAGGGTGAATACAGAGCATAGTGAAGGACAGATATTGGGAAGCAGGAAGAACGTGTTCCAATGGGAGGGGGAATAGGGGAGCAGGAAGGGGAAAAGAAAGGCAAGGAAACAAAAAGAGAAGAGAGGGGAAAAGTGGAAACAAAGCTTTTGTCAGTGCAAGGAGAAGGGCTGGAGGGGGGTCGGGGAATGGGAAAAAAGAATTAAGATGTATTATGTGTAGGTACAAAATCCCTATGATGAATGCAGTCAATATGTATGACAAATAAAAAATATAAAAAAGGGCTGGGGTTCGATCCCCGGTGTTCCTCCGGGGTATGCTGAGACAGTGGTTGAGACTGGGCATGGTGGCGCATACCTGTAGTCCCAGGTCTTTTGGAGGCTGAACACAGGCAGATTACTGGGTCTGCCATGAACTGAGACCCTGTAGACCCTTACTAATATATATATATATATATATGGTAACTTGTGGGAAATGGATGTAAGAGAAGTTTTCCAGGGTATCATGTTGATATAAAGTCTGAGAACTATGAAAGCACTTGACACCAAACTCTTTTGGTGCATAGTTGTTAAATTTTAAAACATGTCTTCCATGCAAGGGCAACGACAGTACCATTGATACCAGAATTTGTTAGTATTGCCTCTTGGACAACTAATTATGAAAAAAATGTTAGAACACAGTGAAACAGTTTTGAGATTTTTATTGCTGTCTCTGTGTACAGCTCAGGACACCTCTGCATGTTGTAGAGAGGTGTTCTGGGGCAATGTAGCAACGGCCCTGTGTGGCAAGACAGAAGGGCTACGGTGCACGGGGGTGGGTGGGGGTGGGCTTTGTTCAGCAACTCAGTGGGAAGGCTGTGTGCATGAGTGTGGATGTTGGTGAGGGGGTGGATCTGGCGCTGAGTGGTCATGGATGTCTTCTGTCAAACCCAAATAGATAGATACATGCCCCCTTTTCACAGAGAAAGGAAGATGCCGATGGAGCTTACACAGCCAGTAAGCAGCAGAGCAGAGTGAAAATTCAGGGTTTCCGGCCACAAATCCAGATCCATGGTTATCACAGCTATGTACCTCTCTGCCACCTTCAAACATTTGCCTGTTTCTTTGGCTGCCACTCTGAGCACTGTGAAGGGGATTAGTTAGCTTCATACAGAGGCCATAGAAAGAACAAAGTGCTAGTACAAGGAGGAACTTTGGAACTGTTAGGCTAAGTAAAAGAAGCCAGTCACACTGGACCACACATGATACGATTCCACTTATTTAAAATATCCCCATAGGAAAATGCACAGTGAAGAACACATATTAATGATTGACAGCCACTAGAAAGGGAAAGAATAGGGAGTAGCTTCTGGGGTGATGAAATGTTCTGGAACATTCTCCAGATAGTGGTGATGACTGCATAATAATGTGAATGTATTAAATGTCACTAATGGCAAATTTTATTTTAGCTATTTTCATTTAGTTTTTTAATTTATATATTTGGTACAGGGACTCAATGCGAAGCTCGGACTCATAGTGATCCTCCTGTTTTCAGCCTCTCCAGCGCCGAGATTACAGGCGTGTGCCACCATGCCTGGACTTGGTGACCCGATCAGCACACCCAGGGGGAGGGGCCTGCACAACATGCAGCATGGGGATGGGACCCTGGTCCCTGCACTTGCCTAAGCAGGGGCTTAGTTTGCTGAGGTATCTTGCTGGCCCACTAATGGCAAATTTTAGATGTATCGTATGTAATACAGTAATGTTTTTTTTTTTTTTTTTTTTTTTTTTTTTTTAAAAAAAGGTCTCTGAAGAGTTAGTCTGGAAAAGTAAACATCTCTGCTCAAGGAGAAAGAGAGGTGTTTCTTGAAGAGATGCTGTGGTAGGTAGAGAAGAATGGAGCCACTTGGCACACGCATCACGAAAAGGCCTTTGGGGCTATGGAGGGGCAAGCTGGGAGCAGGTCACAGACAAAATCTGCCAGCCCACCACATCAGTACAGCTCAGCAGGGACCCTTCTTTTGTATCCAGCCCTGATCCCTATGACTGGAAGTTGGAGAAAGCCATTAAGGTTTGCCAGGGAGCCCACGGTCTAATAGAGAACACTACCACGTGGGCAGAGAACGATTAAATAGGCCCGACCAGGTACCTAACTACAATGCGCAGGCCCTGCAGGTTGGAGACAGTCCAATGAGTCAGAGGTACCAGGGTTGGGCAAGGATGCTCCTTGCAGGGCTGGTCACCAACGAAGGCCAATTAGGTATGCTAAATTCGCCTAAAGAAATTGGCTAAAATCTAGTTTTGGACAAAGCAAAGACAAAAACCACAGGCATTTCTAATGTCTGCCCCAAAGTAAAAGATCCAATAAAAAAAAAAACAAAAAAAACAGGCAACTGAAATGAATAACTACTTCTCATAAGAAATACAAATGACCAATCAACACATGAAAAAATGTTCAACACCATTGGCCACGAGAGAAGCAAAAATTAGAACAACATTAGGATTTCATCTTACTCCAGAAAGAATGCCCATCATCAAGAAATCAAAATCAACGCTGGCAAGACTGTGGAGGGAAGGGAAACCTGTGCTGCTGGTGGGAAGGGACACTAGTACAGCCACTATGGAAATCAGCATGGTGGTTCCTCAAAGAGATTAGACATATAAATTGCATTCTACCCAGCTATACAGCTGCCTGATATATTCCCAAGAGGTAAGACCCTATACTATAGTGATGCATGAATTCCATGTTTCTAGCAGCACAACTCATAACAATTATATCTAGGATGTGCTCTGTACGTGGCCTATGTGGATATAGAAAATGTGGTTTATAGACGCAAAGCAATATATTTAGCCTAAAGAAAGATAACTTGGAACCACCGATAGGAAAATGGGCGGAACCTTGAGTTCAAACCTTTAAGCAAAATAAAACACACAGACAAAAATATCACATTTTTTCTTATATAACTAAGAAAGGAAGAGCAAAACTAGAAGATAGATAACACAGAATAGGGAGCTAGATCCTTTGCAAATGGGAAGATAAACGAGAGATGGAGTGAGGGAGAAAGAGAAGGATCAAGGGAAGTAAAAAGAATTGGGATGGGTTATATACATGTGCCAACTCCTTACAATGAACAGAATCAGTATATAGTATATACGACAAATATGTACTAATAAGCATTAAAAATGCAACGATAAATCCCTGCTATGTAAAACTGGACTAGAATCTTCCTTCCACATCACACTTTTTGGTACATGAATTGGACATTGTTACTATTAAAGAATGACTAATTGTTTGTTACTCACCATATAGTGGCTATGCTTACTTCCTGTAATTATTTTGTTGCAATAATTACAGTAGATTTGGCTTTCAGGAACTGATGTTCTTTTTCCTGGATAAGCACAGAAACAACACCACAAATGACTGCCTTTGGCAATGGCCACCCTAACTCTCCCCCAAATGGCCACATGGTCAGTACTCTGGAGCATGAACTGCCTGCAGCTTGCCTGGTTTTGGTTTCCCACACAGGAAGGATCCTCAGCTATACATACAACCCTTAGCTCTCAACCACTCCGAGCCAGATGTGGTAACACACACCTGTCATCCCAGCACTCAGGGGGTAGAGGCAAGAACATCGTTGTATGGTAGAGCCCAGCCTGGGCTACACAGTGAGTTCAGGGTCAGCTTGAATCACATAGTGAGACCCTATCTCATAAAATCAGTCAAACTAACAAACAAGCAAACACACCCACATTGTTTCCTTTGTGCCCACCACGAGTCCTAGGTTGGCATTAGAGCTGATGAAGACACATTTGTCAGGGAGCAGGGCTGCTTTTTAAGGAGATGAAGGGAGTCATGAGCACAAGTGTCAGTTGTTCATAAGGTTGTGTTGAAGGCGTGTTGTATTGAAGCTGTGTTGTTGATTCTGCTGGTTGTATGAAATCTCAGTGAATTAGAATGAAAGAAATAGACACAGATTTCACCTATTTTCCAGGTTTTTGTTGGCTTGTTTTGACTTGGGGTAGACTGTTTACTAGGTGATATCTAGTTTAAGGGATTTTAGGCTCTTTCCACATGCTACTGTGATACCACAGCAATCAGTAAAGTCAACAAAAGATCTTGCCTCTTCATGGCTGTGTTCTCAGTAAACACACCATCAGAAAGAGGTAATTAGGATGCAGGGAGTTGAAGTGATACCAGGGGCCAACACATAGGCCCAAAGGTCAGAAGAGTCCACGGATGGATTCCATCTGGCCGTCACTGATTGTGGACCAAGGTGTAGATTTGGGCTGGGAAACTTAGGTACCCACTGTGATTTTTGCTTCTAGCAAGCCCTGGCTTGATTCTCTGTGTATGTTTTTCATTTGTATTTTGTTCTTTGAGATAGAGTCTCACTCTGTAGCCTAGACTGGCCTTGAACTTGCAGCAATACTCCAGCCTCAGCCCCGACTGCTGGGATTACAGGTGTGCACCACCATACCTGGCTTAAGGTTACCCATCTACATAAGGATTCAGATGGCTCTCACCAAGCTAGGTTTGTGCTGGAGGAGTTCAAAGAAAGTCCCCAGTTTTAGGGCTCGTGATGGTTTCCTCTCTTGGCTGTGTAGTTCTCAAACTGCCCCAGCCCCCACGCAAAGACCACAGCAGACACAACAAACCCACGCTCTCATGCATGGCGCAGAACTAAAACAGCCATTTTAATTGAAGTATGTACAAGGAATACCTGCTCTTTTGTGTTCTTGGGGGTTTTAGGTCTTTGCATCCCACTGGATAGATGCTCTGGGCCCCAGAGCTTCCCTCTTCCTCCCCAGCTTTTCCTAGATGCTCACCTTCCATGGGCAGAGCCTGTTTATGCTGACAAACATTTTTGTGCTCATCCAGCAGCCAGAGCAAGATAAGCTGGTCACAGTGTGGGCAGCGCTTGGTTTGGTTGCCACAGTGGGACTCGTGGGTTTCCAGCTTGCTGAGATGCATAGTCAGCTCACAGAAACGGCACTCGACGAGGTGCTCCAGGCATTCATTGGTCTGTGAGGGGCAGCAGGAAGTGTGTGATCACTGGCTACTAGGGTGGAGGACAGCTCAGGGAAACGAGCCTATCCCCAGGAATTGAAACCAATCACAGAAAGTGATGGAAGGGCCAGAGATACCTCTCTTGGACTTGGGACCCACAGAAAATCCTTCTGTTCACGGTCTAGATGCAGGGGGACCTGCATGCCAGTGGTGGCTGGTTCTCCCCTGCTCTCAGCCCAGGTGGATAAGAATGAAGTGGCCTCTCCCTCCTTCTCCCTCTCCTTCTCCCAGAATCACATGTGACTCTCACCTCATGCAGTTCCAGCAAGGACTCCTGTACACTCTGCTGACACATTGCACACGTGACCTAAACACACACACACACACACACACACACACACACACACACACACACACGGAGACATGGGCTCCAGCCTGCAGCCCAGGCTTTTCCCCATATCTGCCTTCATTCAAGGCACTCCACGCTGGGATTTACGAGCTCCCAAGGTGGGGATCAGGCATCACTATCTCAGTTTCCCTCCAGCACCCAGCTCAGTGGTACAAGAAGTACTTGCTGGACCACTCTGAATTGAAAGATGTCTAGCTTGAGGGTTTCCAGAAAGGCAGATGAGAGACGCAAGATAGATGAGCAGTCCAAAGCTGATATCAAAAGCAGAGAAGAAAATCAGCTGAGTATGTCTGGAGGCCTCCTTTCCTGTTACTCCTGTTCATAAATCTCAAAATATTCAACCTTTCTTGAAACAGGAATAAACCTGCAGAGAAAGGACTAGAAGGTGGACACAGTGAAATCCATTTGCTTTCCCAAAACCCAATCGGCTGAAGCAATAAATCAAGAGTTCAAAGTCAGTCTATGCTACACAGTAAGATCCTGTAGCAATCCCTCCCCTGACAAAATATAAATAAATAACCAAGAAAGGAAGAAGAGAAAACATTGGGAAAGGAAGTAGAGTTCACTTAGCCTGAAAAGAACAGGACTGGCCTTTCTTTTTCATAAGTTAAGTTTGAACATGGGGAACTAGATGATTTGCCCGCAGGGGCTACGTGAGTCCCGAGCTGCTGCCGAGCAAGAAGATCCCTGGCCCTCAGGTGCTGTGTCTCCTGCCACCTGCTCACCTGCAGGTGCTTCGGCTCACAGTGCTCCTGCATCTTCCCCTGTGGAACAGGCTCCTTCTGCCTGGGGACCAGGAACCGGTGGCAGTGGGCCTCGTGGAGGACGAAGTGGGAAGAGGGCACACTTTTCTTGCTATAAGAAAGGTGGAAGAATGGTATATAAAACGAGGAGTCTGCTTTCACACCGAGGGTAAGCTCTTTTTTTTTTTTTTTTTTTTGTCTTTTTGAGACAGGGTCTCACTATGCAGTTCAGGCTGGCCTTAAGCTCACTTTGTAGCTCAGGCTGGTCTCGAACTCACAACAATCCTCCTGCCTCAGCCTCCCTAGTGCTGGGATTACAGGCATGCGCCACCATGCCTGGCTGAGGGTAAGCTCTTCAGAAGGCATCAACACAGGAAAAAGGATGATGGGGTTTTTCTGGTCCCCGGGGAGATTCTGGGGGTGAAGATGAACTCCATTTCCTAGCTCCTGGGATGGTTTCACAGGTGTATAAATGTGCGTCAGAAAGTGTCAAATGGTGCTCTAAACGTGTGCGGTTTATGCCAATAATTCTTCAGGAAAGCTGTTATAAAAACAAAATAACAAGCATCCCAAGTCTTTTTCCTTGTTTTGTGGTGCCCCTGATAGGCCCAATAGAGCTAGTAACACAGCTTGGCTACATCTGCATGTCCCGCAAGGTTGGAAGCATTCAGAATGTCTAAAGCAAGGGTCTGAGAGGCCATCTACCAGAGATCTCGAAAGGCCTAGATGGAGCAAACTCGCTGGGGATGGTCCACCCAGATTCCTGCCACAGGTGAGAAGCTCAGAGAGCCAGGCTCTGTCACTCCCCGGAGCTCCCAATTGGTGCTATGGTCCTGGCCTCTACTCTGTCTGCAGGTGAGGGTGAGATGGGCCTCGAGACCCTCCCTCTTCCACTTTCTTTCACAGACTGTCATGAAGACGGTGTTGTCAGAACCTCTTGTCAGAACTAGTAGGAGAAGTCCTCCGGACAGTGAGCTTGGCTATTCAACCTCAGAGCTGACCTCCAAAGCCTCAAATAGCTGAGTGGAGAGGATGTTGTGAAGTTGAAGAGCACTGGCCAGCCTATTTGGAGATGTGTTGCTTCCCCCACCCCTCCCCATGCCACCCCTGCACTGCGAGGCAGTGCTGTCCACGGAACAGACAGGACGACAGTCTACTGGCATCAGAAGCAGCCTTCTGCTATGTCCTATCCTGACGGCCAGCCTCAAGCCAACTGCCACAGAAAGTGGCTGCTTACCAGTTCCCGCACACCTGGAAATCTTCCTCCATGTTTCACTCCCAGAGGCTTCCCGGTGAGTTTCCTTTCTAGCCGAGAAGGAAACAAAACTGAAAGTGTTGCCTAGCCCCGCCTACAGCCCCAGAGAGGGTGGGGATCTTCTGAATACTTAGCCCTGGTTGACTCACAGGCTCCTGGGGCTGAACACTCTTGGGAAGCCCCTCTGCAGTACATGCAGTCCTTGCATGTTCCATAGCGGATGGGCTTTGGGTCACATCCTCAGGGTGAGCGTCGAGTGTCATTTTGGAGCTCAGGGCAATGCTTAGTTTCCAGAGTTTGTCCTTCTTGCTTGCAAAGTGGTTACAGGAACGCTAATTCAATGCTAAGGTTACTGGCAAGGAGAGAAGTCCTGTTACTTTCACCCCCTTCGACTGATTAAACTGAGGCACAGAGGGTCTCCTTTATGTAACTTGCACAAGCCAAACAGCCAACAGGCAGCTCCATCAGACCCCTTACCCTGGCACTATCACCCTGGGTGTGTCTCTCCTGGTAAAGCCATTAAGCTGGGATCGCAGATCTGAGATCAAATTCTAATAGTGTAATTCATTAGCAGCTTGAGTCACCTTAGCCTTTCTCGGTTTTAGGTTTCCTTGTTTATTCAACTATACTGGGAGCCTGGGGACTGGAGGAATCCAGCTGTCCCCACAAATTATGTGAAAAATCGAGTTCATGAGAGTGTTTTTTCCTGGGAGGCACCCACCACCAGAGATAGTTACGAACGACTTGAATAGCTGAACTCAAGTCTTTGAATCTTTTTTTTTTTTTTGGGGGGGGTGGATTTTAGGGAAGGGTCAACAGGGTGTTCAGGGTCTCACTACTAGATTGGCCTAGTAGTAATCTGCCTGTTTACAGCCTCCCAAAAGCTGGGATTAGAGTTGGGCACCACCAGTCTCAAATCTTTGAATCTTTGAGAGTCACAGAAGCCAAGTTGTGTGAAAGGCAGAATATGGGCTGGCCAGATAGCTCAGCGGACACAGGCTCAGGGACCAGGGTTCAATTCTGGAAAGCTACGCTCACCCCACCTCTGAGGCACGCTGAGACAGATGAGAATGGGCTTTGTGGCACGTACCTGTAATCCCAGTATTTAGGAGGCCAAGAATAAGGGGATCACTACGAGTCTAATTTGTGTAGTGAGACCCTAAAAATCCTGTGCTACATACATTAAAAAAAAAAGGCAACACATGTTCAAAATTACGTATAATTCAGTTAAGTGACTACAACATTTGCAAGTTTACCTACTCATGTTTCTTCTTTTGATAGGAAAAAGACAGATGTGGTTAGAGAAATGAAAATGAGAAAACAGGAGCTAGGAACGCCTCTCAGAGGCAGAACACTTGCCTAGCATGTGTAAGGGGGCTTTATCCCAGAGCCATGCATACACCTCAAAAATATGACCAAGCAGCTAATCAAATAGCTCAGTGAGAACTGAAAAATTTCACAAATAGAATCACGTGCTGTGTAATGACTTTTGGGTCAACAATGGGCCTCACCCAAGCCTTCTTAAGTTTCCTGTGGAAGCTAAAATTTCCTAGCGCCCCTTGAGCTGCGGACTTCCTAGAGTCACGGCCCAACACATTGTGCGGTGACGCCGGTGTAAACAGATCTGCCGCAGTGCAGCGTGTGAAGGTTGAGTGGATGCATTCACACAGTGCATACATGGTAATGACAATAAACAGCTTTTGAATTTACTATTCTATACTTTTTAATCATTATTTTTAAATTATTTATCTATTTCTTTATTACAGGGTCTCTCACACAGTTCAAACTCATAGCGATCCTCCTGTCCCAGTCTCCCCGGCCCTGGGATTACAGCTGTGCACCACTGTGCCTGGTTTCAGTGGCTGGCATCGCTTACAGCACCAGAGATTGAACCTGGGCCCTGGTGCTTGCCAGGCAGGCGCTTAGACCACTGAGCCTCTTATCATTATTTTAACACTGCAAACTGCACTCAGAGGCAGAGCACTTGCCTAGCATGTGTGAGGCCCTGGTTTGATCCCCAGCCTGGCAGAAAATCAGATATATTAATTAAAATTTTCATTTATTTTTTTCTCATTCCTCACACCACATTTATTTCAGTAATTCCATTATGTCGGTTCTCAGCATGAACATAGTGTCACATAATTTTTGTACATTTAACCACACCTAAAGCAGTTCTAAAATTTAAGTTGTAAACATTCTCATCATATGTAGAAATATTTTAATCAGTGTATTGTTTTGCTAATTGATCAAATTTGGAAGACAATATAAATGAGAAAGGCCCTTCTAAACTGTATAGTGTCTTTTATTAATAACATTTCTACAATGTTAAATAAAGCAAGAGGTAAGTCTGGCCTGTAAGTATGTTGAATTTTAGGTAAAACATTAAAAAGAAATCTTTTAACAAAAGGATGTCTTGCAATAAAGGACAATAGATTTCCTTAATCTTTTATTAGACAAAATGTAAAGGTAAACAGTATCTTTGTTGACAAAGTAGGAGACAGCATGGTTGTACCACTTTATTATCTGAGAAATGCAATTGGAATAAAGAACATTTCCTTACCACAAATAATTTCCAGGACTATGTACATATTTCTTTTTTTCATATTTCTTTTAGAAAGACTTGTTTAAACAAGTCTTCCTCCATTTTTAGTATAAAAAAAAAACCATTCCATGTGATTTTAAAGACCACATTATCTACATGAAATGTTACTCTGCCCTATTTGAGTGAATAGTCTTAAACTACGAAGTGCATGATATTTAATGCCTAAGTTGAGTAATTTAGTTAGCAAAGCCTGATATTACACGAAACATTAAATACGCATAAGCAAAACACATAGTATTTTATTTTTCTGTACAAGTCTTATGGGGGAACACACAGAGCCTTGATTCTGATAACACTGCAGAAACATATTTTTCTAATAAGTCTGTCTATACATATCCATGTGCAACTATTTGTCAATGGTTGTTTTCATGTGTAAGATCTTCTAATAAGTGAATAGTTGACTCACAAAGCTTACAAACCTTAGGGCTGGGGAGATAGCTCAGTGGCATAAGCGCCTGCATGGCAAGTACAAGGCCCCGATTTTGATCCTAGCACAAAAAAAAAAATCTAATTTAGTAAATCTTAAAATACATTTTCCATCCTACATAAAATACATAGACTACTTATTGTTTTAAGTATTCCGTTTGTTCTGATGTCAGTGTAATTCACCTTTCCAGATTTTCCTGCTTTAGAATTTATAAATAGATAATCTAATATGGTTTACAAAAAAAGACAAAGAATTTCAAATTTACATCCCATTCAAATTTGCTATTTAAAAAGTTTTCTGGTTCTATGAAGCTGTTTGGCTCATTAGCAGAGAAAATGAGGTTTCTCTAACAGAGGTAGGCTTTCTTTTTTTTTTTTTTTTTGCCTTTTTGAAACAGGGTCTCACTATGCAGTTCAGGCTGGCCTTAAGCTCACTTTGTAGCTCAGGCTGGTCTCGAACTCACAACAATCCTCCTGCCTCAGCCTCCCGAGTGCTGGGATTACAGGCATGCGCCACCACGCCGGGCTTAGAGGTAGGCTTTCTAAGCAGTGATGTGCTTTCCACCCTGCCTGCTGCAGTCCTTAGAAGATTAACATTTAC
>PVKA01046322.1:0-15005 GCA_004027165.1 Ctenomys sociabilis
ACCAATGGCACCTGTCGGGGGCAAGCAGGCCCGAAAGGTGAGTCCCGGGGAGCCAGGCGTTGACGGCGAGCGCCCCCGGCGGGCGCGGAGGGGCTGCAGGACAAGCGCACCCGGCGCGGAGCAGGGCCCGCGGCTCCCGGGTGAGGGGTGGACCTACTACGCGTGCTGAAGTCACCGCCGCAGGCCCCAGGGGCAGCGTGGCCTCCGTCAGGCCGTGCCACATTCCCGGGCCGCTCGGAACTGCTCCCAGCACTTGTTAGGTTGACCTGGAGACGGGGTCTTGCTAGGTTTTCCGGCCGAGCTCGGCTAGGAAGAAACGGAGGTAGGCGCGCGACAGGACAAGGGGCAGCCCGCGCCGACCCGACCGCCCCCCAGGCCCCAGTCCTGTGCAGGGGCGCGGGGTCGGGCGCCCCCCTGACCGCCCTCACTCGTCTTCAGTGGGGTTAAAGCGCGCAGGTGGAGAGGCTGAGCACCGCCTCCGGCCAGCCCAGGACCGCGCACGCCGACCGCTTCGCTCAGTCTCCCTGAGCGTGTGCGCCACCTCGCCAGGGCAGCCAGGGTCTCCAGGCCACGCTCCAAGCTTAATCTCAGAAATGAACATTTAAAGGAGTTATCCAGGCGACCGCAGACGTCACGGGAAAGGTTTCCTCCGTAACCTCGTCTCTGGCTCAGCACAAGCTCATCTGCAAGTCTGACTAAAACACAGAGCTGATGTGCTCCTTATACCCAGCGGGTGCAAGCACAGACAACAGTGCCTCTTACATTTTTGTATACATTTCTGCCACTTTGCTGCCTGCGAAAATACGTTTTAAAGCAAAATGGGTTAACATCACATATGCTGTTTTTAAAAAATCGATTTATTTCGCAGCTGAGACCATAGAGGTCTTTCTGTCTCGGTCTCCACAGTGCTCGGATTACAGGCGTATGCCACCACACCAGGTTTCCGCAGCCAGAACGGCACCGTGCGTGGTGCCGGGTATCCAACTCAGGTCCTTGCTCTTGCCGAGCTATCTCCCCAACCCTACATACACTGTTTTGTAATATCTTTTCACAAAAATTTTTTGTAACATGTTGCACTGTTTGTTTTTTTTTTTTTTTTTTTTTTACATGTTCCACTTTTTAAAAAATCTGTTTAGCAATTCTGACATCCAGGTAACTATTTTTTCCAAGTAATTTTAAAATGTAATTGGTTCTAAGAACCATTATATACAGGTGTCATTGCTCAACAGACTTGTCAACGTGGTTCGTGAACAACCTACTGCCCATCCAGCCACCAAATCTCTGATTCTCAGCCAGGCTGTTGTAAAACGTGGTACCAAAGTTTGAAAGCACATATATGTTCGTTAAGAACTGCTAACTGCCAAGATGTCATAAATTACTTCACCCAAGTCTAAATAATTTATGAGACCTTTGTTCACATGTTTATATAATTGCATTGCCAGGAGTGCATGCAGACAGATTCCTTGTTTTAAAAAATACCAAAAAATAATAATAATAATAATAATAATTAATTAATTAATTTTAAAAAACTAAAAGCAAAGGAGAAGAATTGTGGGATGAGGGTGTTGTGCAGAAGTACAGCACTTACCTAGCATGCATGAGGTCCTGGGTTTGAGTCCCAAGATGGCCAGAAAGAAAAGCAGTAAGGCAACTATAAACTGACTTATTGTATGTTTTGTAAAGAACTAGGTGAGAGGAATTTGAAGGTCCCAACATAGAGAAATCAAAAAGGACATGACAAAGCTGTAAGAACCTGGGATCCTAAACTTACAGGTTTTGTGTAGAGACTGTACCCATAAGTATGTACAACTTTAAAAAATAATACAATTTTCAATGAAAAAAAGAAGTAAGTATAGATTTGAGGCTTCATAACAAATGTTCAATCCCTCAGAAAATGGCTCTTGCAATATAGCCTTTTCCCCCTAGCTTTCCAAGTCCTTCTTTATCCTTCTGTGGTGCTGGGTCCTGCCCAGGCCCTGTGTGCCCACTCGACCACACCCAAGGACACCCTGTGGTGTGTTTTTCAGGACATGGAGCACATAATAGGGTGCACATGTTTCCATTAAAGGGACATTCTGTCAGGGAGCTATGTATAACACATGTGCATTTTCAGGTAATTCTAAAGAAATCATAATTCTCAAAAATATGTCAGCACAAATACTGCAAGTAGAAAATTATAACCTGTCCTCTTGTTGGTCACTGCAGGGCATCCTAGAGCGCTTGGATGCCGGGGAGGTGGTGATTGGAGATGGGGGCTTTGTCTTTGCTCTGGAGAAGAGGGGCTATGTCAAGGCAGGACCCTGGACCCCAGAAGCTGCCGTGGAGCATCCTGAGGCAGGTGGGTACTCAGCTCTATTCTGTGTCCTCACACATTGCTCCAGCTGAGGTAAGAGGGCCGTGCTTTCCCAGACGGCTATGTCCTGCTGGGCACACCAAGGTGTGGCTGCAGAATGGCAGACTGCACAGTGCCTTTCTTTGACGCTGTCCACTGTCCACCTCCTGGGCCCTGCCTGGAACCTGGCTCACAGCCTTCCTCTTGGCCTCCTCTCCCTGGCCAGTGACTGAAGATGACCTGTTCAGCACTGTGGCTGGCAGGGCCTGCATTCCCTGCCCTTGCTGCTGCACTTCCCACCACAGCCCGCAGAGCACCTACCCTCACCAGGGGTTTCCCTAGCTGTGGCAGTGCCCCACTGCCCACCTTGCTCTACTCCTCCATTCCCGGGACTCCTGTTTTCATCCTGGGCAAGATCATTGCCTACACAAGCTTAGTGTCCCTGACTCTTGCTTGCCAGGTGGCCACATGGTCCCCAGCAGCATCACTGACTCCACCAAGTGAGGCCATGAGCTCATTTCTTTCTGTCACCTGAGCCCAACCAGGCAGAGTCTGCTGTCTGCCCAGTCTTCACCTGCACTCAGGCTCTTTCCTTCCATTCTTCCAACACAAATCCCTGCCAGGTGGAGGGGAGGTAAAAAACCAGAGGTCAGCCCAGATGCCAGCCTACAGGGCTGGTGCCTCAGCATGGTCCACAAGGGGGCGGCACTCACCTTCAGGAGGGAGCTCATCCTGGGATCTTGGTCACCAACAGGCTCGCCTACCTGACAGCCCAGTCTCTGGAGTGCTGCTCCTCTAGAACTTGGTCCCAGTCCCAAGTTCCAGCTCTTCTGGCTCTCTGGCTGTGTCTCCCAGGAGACCCTCACACTTCCCTGCTTGGCCACACCTTGGGGAGCATCCTCCTAAGCCCTTCACTGTCTTCCTCCAGCACTGCTGGGGCCCAAAGTCCATCCTTAGTGGTTAGTGCAATTGCCTAGACCTCTTGTCCACTGATGGTGTTACTTGCGGCAGTGGCTGACTATGTTTCCTTGACAGGTGGCCAGCAGTGTCACTGCTGCTTAGAGTTTTTTTAACAGTGCTCTGAGCTGCTATCAGAGACCCTCCTGCCCCTGGAAGGTGGAGCCCTGGCTCCACAGTAGCATCTTCTGCTGTGAGGACCTCTTTCAGCCTGAAGCCCACAAGCCAGGCCTTGATCCTGCTGGGGGCCAGGATGTCCCAGCAGCAAAGAACAGAACCTGGTTTCCTGAAGGCAGCTGTTGTGGGTGGGTCCTGAGACCCCGACCCAGCAGGCAGAAGTGTGCAGGGCAGGGTGTGAGACTCGGGAGCCTCCAGATGTGCTCCAGCTGTACTGGAGCTCAGCAGTGGATAGTGGTAATGGAGGACAGGGCTTGGGTCTGTGTCATCCCCTGTCCTAATCTACACACTCCCTGGGTGGGAGCTGAGCCTCTGTGGCTGCAGGAAAAGCCTCAAGGGGGAGCATGGGGCCTGCAGCCCAAGGGTCTTTATCACCTCTTTAGGATTCCCCCTTCTCATCTTGAGAGCAGCCTCAGTTTTTGTCTTTTGCCTCTGGGACATCCTAGTCCCCAGTAGAATCAAACCCTGGTGTGTGAGCTTCCAGCTGAAGGACGTCACCTTCACAGAAGGACAGGAGAGGGACAGAGAAAGTCAGAGGAGGTAGGGAGCTCTGAGGGCTTAGGCTCTTCTTAGGCAGCAGCGTAACCCTGGAGGGTCTGCTCAGATGATGCAGAGATGAAATGAAACTCACTGTGTGGGGTTGTGCAGGTGACTGAAAGAGTTGAGGAGGTCAGTGACTGCCAGGCAAGATGGGCCATTGCTTCTTGAGACTATTAAAGAAAAACAAGGTCCATGGAGCCTGGGAGAGGCTATGGAAGCGCATGCTGTATATGGGTGATGTGAGATGTGGTCCAGCAGGAAGTTGCAGACTGGCTCCAGCACCGAGGCCATCTGCCTGGGGCTCACCCCACTTCTCAGGCTCTAATGTGAGACAGAGTGCTGCTTACCTCCGACCTGAGGCCACTGCTATGGAGGTGGCATCTGGTCAACACAACACACCTTATATATGAACAAACTGAGTTGTGCCTTTTCCCAGTAGCATTCTTGGGTTTATCGGTCTATTTCTACAGAAGTATGAAATCTATTTCTGATGAAAAAGAAGTACCTTAAGATCCACAATCTGGTCTAGAGCAGTGTAGGAATCTGAGGCTGTCGGTGCTCCAGGTGCCTCTCAGGCTGGCCTTCTGCAGAGGCAGAGAAGTTCTCATCAGTCACTTGAGGCTGTTGCCCTCTGGAAACTGACAAAAGCTTATTGACTTCCTCTGCCTCAGAGATAGCATGCAGCCCTACAATCTCAGCGCAGCACCTGGGAAGCTGAGTCAGGAGGATTGCAGGTTCAAGTCTACCTGGGCAACTTGGTAACATCCTGTCTCAAAAAATAAAATAGAAAGGGATGGAGCTCAGAGTGAAGATCCTGGGTTCAGTCCCCAGTGGTAAAGAAAAGGAAAAGCTAAGCTTCCTTCACTGTAAAATGCAGAGAAACATTTGTGTATCTTTCAAGGATCATTTTCATGAATGCTCTGGAAATCCACCCACAGACCACCTTTGTGTGGTGGAACTCCCAGAAACCTGGCATCCAGGGCCCAGTCTGTCCACACTCTTTCTGCTCCAGAGGCTCCTCCCCACCTGAGTGATTCCATGTCTCACTGACCCATGAGACTCCAGGAAGATAATTCTAATTCTTCTGTTGTATTAAACTAGGCTTAAGCCCACTAGCTCAAGGGGGGATTTTTAGTTCTATTCCTACTAAGAAGGAAAAGTGTCCATGATTTTAAAAAATTGTAGAAAAGTTTCAAGCTTAAAAATGTTTTCAAAAATACCACAACTTTTTTTAGCCTTCTTTTTTCACTTAAAAATGAAAGCCCAAGGGCCAGGGAGATGGCTCAGCAGTCTAAGCACCAGCCTGATAACTCAGGGACTGGGGTTTGATCCCCTGCACCACATGCTGCACCAGCCCTGCTACTAGGCCCACGGAGCTGGCCACCAAAACTGGGCATAGTGGCTCATGTCTGTAATCCCAGTGCTGGAGGCAGAGACAGGGAGATCACTATGAGTTTGAGCTGCATGGTGAGATCCTGTACCAAACAAATAAATAAATTATTTTAGAAAGACAAAAACCCAAGTCAGGTAGAGTGATACACCCCTGTGATCTCAACATGCAGGAGGCTGAGGCAGAAGGACCACTGTGAGTTGGATGCCAGCCTGAAATGTATAGCAAGACACTGCCTACAAGTGTTTTTGCTCTTCACATTATTTATACTTTGCTTTTCTCAAGTAATAGAAGCCATGCAATATTTAATCTTTTGTGTTTATTTCACTAAGTATTATGGACTCAAGGTACATCGCTGTCCTACAGTGACTCCAATCTATCATTTCTGTGGCTGAGCCGTACTCTACTGTGTATCTGCACCACATTTTCTTTATTCATTGATCTGGTGACGAGTGTGTACACTACATCTAAGATTTGGCTATTATGAGCTGTGCTGCTGCTAAGTGAGTATGCATGGGTTGCTGTGGTCTGGTGTCTGTAATGTATTCAAGAAGATAGAAAAAGTAGTGCTGTGTCAACTGGACTTTCAAATTTTAATATGTAAGAAGTCTCCCCACTGATTTCCAGGGGCTGTCCTAGCTCACCTTCCCACCAAGTGGAGAAGGGTTCCCTTTCTTGCACAGGCTTGCCAGTGCTTTTCCATACCTGATCTCTTGGTGGCAGCCATTCTTCCTGAAGTAAGAGAAACTCTGAGTTGTTTAGATTTACATTTCTCTAATGTCCAAAAATGCTGAACATTTCTTCATGTAACTGTGAGCCATTTGTACTTCTTGTTTTTATGCATTTGGTACAGGGTCTCACTACACAGTTTGGACTCAGTGATCCTCCTGTTTTAAGCCTCCCAGTGCTGGGAGTACAGATGTGTGCCACCATGCCCAGTCTCTGTGGCTGTCTCAGCATGCCAGAGGGTGCAGCATGTGGTACCAGGGCCCAAACCCTAGTCTCTGTGCTTGCCTAAGCAGGCACTTAGTCTGCAGAGCTATCTTGCCAGCTCTCGGGGGCTAATTTCCTCTGTCCAGTAAGTAGCTAGTGAAAAGCTTGCCTGCTCTGCCGACTGTCTTTTCACTGTGTTAGTGGTTTCCTCTACTGTCCAGTTTTTTTTCACTTGATGTGACCTCATTTGTTGGTTATTTCCTGTGCATTTGTTCATTCTGCTCAGAAACCCCTTGCCTATGTCTATGTTGTTAGAAGTTTTACTTTATTTATTTATTTATTTATTTATTTATTTATTTATTTATTTATTTATTTTTGGTGGAACCGTGGATTGAACTTGGGCCCTTGCACTTGCCAGGGAAGCATTTATTCTACTGAGCCATCTCCCTGGCCCTTACTTATTTCATCTGCCAGAACATTTCAATGTTTCCAGTTTTATTTCTAAATCTTTGGGCTATTTTGATTTCACTTTAGTAGGGGGGAAAAATGGGACTCTAGATGCATTCTGCACATGGGGAGCCTGTTTCCCCAGCACCATTTGTAGAGCAGATACCTTTTCTACAGCATGCTTGTGGCCCCTGTGTGAAAGATCAGGTAGATGAGTGAGCCTGGGGACGTCTCTCAACCCTCGGCTCCGTTCCACTGCCTCGCAGTTAGTGTCTATGCCATGTCATGCTACTTATATCGCTGCAGTTTTGTAATGCAATTTGAAATCTAGGGGCCAGGGAGATGGCTCAGTAGAATAAGTGCTTCCCTGGAAAGTGAAAGGGCCTGAGTTCAATCCCCAGTTCCTCAAAAAAAAAAAAAAAGAAAAAAGAAAAAGAAAAAAAAAAAAAAGAAATCTCAGATTGTGGTGCATCCTATCTTGCTCAAGATTGCTTTTGCTATTATGATTTTCTTCTTGTTCCAAATTAATTTTAGGGTGTTTTCCCCCTAGTTCTGCTTGTGTTCTTACTGTTGGTGTTGAATTAAATCTATATACCTTTTTTACATAATATGGCCATTTTTGCAGTATTGGTCCTGCTATCCAGGAATGGAAGATATCTTTCTATTTCTGAAGTCTTCTTCAATTTCTTTTCAGAAAAGAAAAGAGTTCTCATTATACAGATCTTTCACTTCCTTGGTGAGGTTAATTCTTGGGTATTTAATTTTTTAAACTATTTTGTGAATGGGGTTGTTTTCTTGCTTTCTTAGTGACTGCATTATATATTTTGCACATTGATTTTGCTGAATTTCTTTCACAGAGCTCTTTGGGTCTTCACCATGAAGGTCACACCATCAGTGGATAGGATAGTTTGATCTCTTCCTGTGTGAATCCTTTTATTTATGTCTCTTGCCTGAATTCTCTGCCTAAACCTTTGAGCACTGGGCTGAAGAGCAGGAGTGCCAAGAGTGAAGCCCTTGTCCTGTTTCTCCTCTTTGAGGGAGTATAAAGTTTTCCAGGCCTAGGACAATAGCTGCTCATTCTTGCATCCATAAATGCCTCCTGAAATGCAGTCATGATCAATGTCCAGATTGACAACAGAATAAATAACAAACAGCAGAGGCACATACAGAATTGTGTGCACCTTCCCTGATCACTCCTTAGTCTAGGCCACAGCTCCCAGGAGACCCCAGACCCTCCTCTTCTCATCCCTCCTGATGTTTCCATGTCAAGCAGCTATAAAGCTAAGCAGTCATCGCATGCTTGTTGTCTGAGAGCCTTCAAAATGTTGTGGGTTAATGGGTGGATCAAACTCACCGCCTTCCTCATGTCACCTGCAGTTCGCCAGCTCCATCGAGAGTTCCTGCGAGCTGGGTCCAATGTCATGCAGACCTTCACCTTCTATGCCAGTGAGGACAAGCTGGAGAACAGGGGCAACTATGTGGCAGAGAAGATATCTGTGAGTTTACAGCCTGGCACACTGTAGGGCACGGCACACACACACCTGGTTGCAGACCCTCACAGAAAGCCCTGGAGCCTCTTAGAGCTATTTCTACTGTTCTGGAAACAGAAATGGGAGGCAGGTGAATGTCACTCCTAGGTTTAGCAGGAGTCTTTAAAGTCACCAGAAATGAGTTTAATGAAGCAGGTAGAAGGGAGGCATTTAGTGACCAGTTAGTCTCCCAGTCTCAAGGAGGGGGCTGAGGAAAGAGCAGACTCTTGCACACTGACCCTTGCATACTCACACATCACCATGCACAGCAGAGGAAAAGCCATAAGCAGAAGAATGTGGGTGCTTGGCGCCTGCCTGTGGGAGTCGGCTGTGAGCTGCTGGGAAACTGCTGACACTATCCAAATTGAGCCCTCTGCACTCCAAAACACACAGGGGCTTCTGTAAGCAAAGATCGGTTTTTATTTTTGTTGTGTTTTGGCCTGGCTGGGGATCACACAGCACCTCACAGGCTCCACCACTGAGCTGCATCCCTGGCCCAGCAGGGCTACATTGCTCTCCTGTACTCACAGTGACCTAGGGATGCGAAAGCAGGACCAGTGCTGGAGCCCAGGCATGAGAGGCCAGCCTGGGTAGTAGAGCAACACCCTATGGGGGGGAGGACAAACAAAAAAGAAAAACAAAGAAATCAAGCCCTGCTCAGGTTCAAGTTTTCAAATTTTCTTTTTTTGTTGCTGGCTTAGCCCACCCAGGGGTGGGGCTGGCACAGCATGTGGTGCTGGGGAATCAAGCCATGCTCCCTGGTCACTTACTTAAGCAGGCACTTTAGACCACTGAGCTATCTCACTGGCCCCTCAAATTTTCTAAGTTAATTATAATACACCTTAATGATTACACACTTAACAATTGAGGAAATATATAAGAAAAAAAGTCAGGAAATCCGTTGTCATTGTAATGGTATTTTTATCTTAATACTTAAGCCAGTCATCTGGCATACACCTGTAGAATCTCAGCCACTCTGACTGCTGGGACAGGAGGATCAGGACTTCACAGTCAACTTGAAAACACAGGTAGCAAAGTGAGACCTTTTCCAAACAAACACACACACCCAGCAATCATTGTTTCCACCACTGTATGCTAAGTGCTCCTCTAAGAGCAGCTTGGGTAGAGGAAGAAACCAGATCAGAGCTCTTCATGTGAGCGCTCTCTCCCCCCTTCCCCAGATCCGTGGTGCAGGGCTGTGCTCCGGACTCCACCCGTAGGCTGGTTGTGAGCATCCGCGATGCTTCTGCAGGCTGCTCAACTTGGCGCAGCCCCGACTTGCTCTATGCATGTCCTTTTCCAGGATAAAATCACAGTTGTTCGCCTGCACCCAATTTTATGATATTGTTACCTCATTTTCCCATGGAAATGTATATGTGTTCCATCTTCACTCATTTTAGGGGGAAAAAGTCAACGAAGCTGCTTGCGACATTGCTCGGCAGGTGGCTGACGAGGGGGACGCGCTGGTCGCAGGGGGCGTGAGTCAGACACCTTCGTACCTCAGCTGCAAGAGTGAAAGTGAGGTGAAGAAGATCTTCCAGCAGCAGCTGAAGGTCTTTATGAAGAAGAATGTGGACTTCCTCATCGCAGAGCTAAACCGCGCCGCGGTCAGAGCAGGCCAGCTTTCTCTGTGATCACTGGGCGGGGCGCACCAGTCGCGACAAAAATACTTTAAAAAATAACCTTGCCAATTTAAGCCTCCTAAGTGTGCTGCGATTCACCCATGAGAGTTCATCTGCGCCTCTGGGCTGCAGCGCACACTGAGAGATTGGCCTCCCCTTTCCACAGTTCAATTGAGAAGTGTTCTCGGAGTGTCGTGGAAGCGCGATGAAAGTGCTCTCCCCTGACCCTTTGCAGTATTTCGAACATGTCGAGGAAGCCGTGTGGGCAGTGGAGGCCTTGAAAACATCCGGGAAACCTGTGGCGGCGACCATGTGCATTGGGCCCGAGGGCGACCTGCACGGCGTGTCGCCCGGGGAGTGTGCCGTGCGCCTCGTGAAAGCAGGTGACCACACGATTCTATCATGTCACAGTTAGGGAATCTCTTAAAATGCAACACAAGTGGCCCCTCCCAGGAACCGTCAATGTGTACTCCCTTTGCTAAGGGAAACCCCTGGTTCATTTGGGAACAACTGGTGCTGAGTGCCAAGGGGTAAAGTGTGAAGACACGTATGTGCACACAGCACACGCACACCCGCCTCCTGAAAGGGGCAGTTAGACCTCTGCTGGAGACTGTCGCCTAGAAATGCGAAGCGACTGTTTTGCTGAGTCAAAAGAAACAGTAGGATACTGGTTTGTTCATTCATTTATTCATTCGTTCATTAATTTGTTTGAGACAGAGTCACACTATGTAGCACAGGCTGGCCTTGAACTTGTGGGGAACCTCTTGCCATGGCCTCCTAGTGCTGAAATTATAGGCCTGTACCACCATACCCAGCAGGATACATTATATTTTTTTAAACTTATCTCAAATAAAAATGTTCAAATGCTCATAACTTTAGGCTGGTTGGCCTATTTGCCAAAGTTTTTCATTATCATAAATTCTGAGTGAGCTTTGTTTTTTTTTGTAATTGGTAAAATAAATCAAAAGATCTTTGATATTAAATACTGACCACCACATATTTTTATACAATTTTCATTGGGTTTTATGTCAATTAGAAGCTGACAGATTGTTTTTAAAATCTCACTTTAAATCCCAGGAAGAAATAACCTAAGAGGTCTTCAGAAGATGAGTGGATAAATGAAACGTGGCACATTCATGCCATGGAGTAGTATTTAGCCATGAAAGGGATGCAGCTGTGATAATCTGCTGTAACAGGGATGAGCAGAAAATGTCATGTTTACTGAAATAAGCCAGTCATAGTTGGACCAGAAAAATAAAACAAAACATGACTTTCCTTATAGAAAGCAGCCAGAAGAGGCAAGGTCACAGAGACTGAAGCAAATTAGTTATCACCTAGCAGGAGGGAGAGGGAGAAATTAGGAGTCTTTGCTTAATAGGTATAGAGATTTTCTCTGGAGTGGTAAGACTCTGTTTAAATGGTGATGGTAGTACACACCTATAATCCCAGCACTCAGGGCTGAGACAGGAGGACCGCAAGTTCAAGGCCAGCATGGTACATAGTGACAGCCTGTCTCAAAAACCAAACAAACCAGCAGTGATGGTTGCACAGTGTTGTGAATGCAGCACCACTGAACGGTACACTTCATGTGATTAGAAAGGTCATTTTACCAAAATCTTGAAAAAATCAAAAAGAAAAGTTCAATTTGGAAATCTCCATTTTTTATTTTTTTGCAGAACCAGGGATTGAACTCAGGCCCTTGCACTTGCCAGGGAAGTGCTTATTCCACTAAGCCACCTCCCCAGCCCCTGGAAATCTCCCATTTTAAGAGGAGGAGGTTTCTAAAGTCATGTCTAACAGTGTTGTGATAAATTAGCAACTAGGAATGTGACAACTATAAGGAGAGTCCCTGAAAGCAGCAAGTGTCTAAAGCTGTTCTGTTCTCTCCGACTCAGCCTTCCACTCAGCACATCTCAGAACGAGGCTTTAAGAGCACGTAGCTAGGAGTCAAGAGGCTGAACAATGACCGCAGGGCTGCTGGCCCCATAGATCAGTGCAAGGCAAAGGACTTTTCTCATCAGGTACCAAATTCAGGGCCTTGCATTTGCCAGGCAGGTGCTTGTGCCACTGAGCTGTGTCCCTGGCCCAGAATGTTTTAATGTGTTTTTCTACAAACCACTAACCATAGACACAAAATTCCTTCTGGAAAACAAATTTCTGAAGAGCTTTTCTTCAGCTTTACTTTCTGCCATGTTTCCCAAGAAGGCTAGAGAAATGTGTGGTGAGAGCTTACTTAAGGAGGAGCAGTGTGGTAAACACAGGTTCAGTGTGGCAGCTGGGAGGGATGGACGCTGTTGTGCTTGCCATGACATACCAAGGGTTGAAAAATGGACCACTACACTTGGAAGCAAAATAAAGTAAATCTTTAGCAATAATTGTTCATGGGAAAAAAAGAGGCCAGCCCAGTGCACACAAGTGATGCTTCAATTGTGCCAGACTCCTGGGAGCACTGTGTTTCTGCCCACTAGAACCATTCTCATTCACAGCTGAGTGAGGCTGTGGGAAGTGCGGTCTGGAGCCGCATGTAGTCCATCACTCCAGAAAAGGCTCCCTGCAGAAGGCAGAGTCCAAGCAGCGCTCACCTGCCCTCTGCTTGCAGGTGCCTCCATCGTGGGGGTGAACTGCCACTTCGACCCCACAACCAGCCTGCAAACGGTGAAGCTCATGAAGGAGGGCCTGGAAGCTGCGAGGCTCAAAGCCTACCTCATGAGCCAGCCCCTGGCCTACCACACGCCTGACTGTGGCAAGCAGGGCTTCATTGATCTCCCAGAATTCCCCTTTGGTAAGACAGATGCTTTTGTAAATCCTCTCACCATCTTGCTTGATCAATTTCAAATAAATACAGCCAGAGAGCTTTTGTCATGGCGGAGCAATAGCTGCCAAGCTCTCATCGGCCCTGCTGCCCCGACTCCCTTGCTATTAGAAGGAGATGGGGCAGGGGGAGCCTACGAACTCCCCATGAACTTGGAGGTGACAGCCAACCCGGCATGCTTGTAAGATGCAGAAGAGAGCCCCACAGTGGACTGTTCTAGCTCTGTTGTGTGAGCTGAGGGAGAAAGCCCTCATTTTCTCTAGCTCTTAGCTTATCATCAGGAAAACCCAGTAGATAAACCAGCTGTCTCCAGAGTGCTACTTTCTCTGAAAAATATTGCTGTAACTGATCTGCAGGGGGTTCCTGAGGTGCTGGCCAGGGAGTGAGCATCTCCACATTCTAGGAAGTGGGGTGGCTTATTTTTCTTGCTGAGACAAAATTCCTGGCACCCAAAGTTAAAGAAGGAAAGGTTCATTTGTTTCACAGTTTGAAGAGGTTTCAGTCCATAGTCAGCTGGCTCCAAGGCAGGGTAGGTGGCAGGGGAGAGATAGTTCATGGCAGGCAGAAGGCGGACTCTGCCAACAGCAAGTCCAAGCAGCAACAGCAGCTCCTCTTCTCCGCGGGTACTCTACGAAGGCTTCCTGGCTTCCAGTGATGCCAAACCAAGCAGTGGGCTGATGTAGTAATCGTACACCCTTAATCCCACATCACACACTCTAGAGACCCCCCCACTGAAAAGCCCCACCTGTGAGTTCATGAGACTTTGGGGATACATCTAGATGTAAGTCATAAGAAGGGGTGAGCCCACTTGGAAGTCAAGTGAGAGAGGAAGCCAGGGCGGAGCCCACCAGCCTCCTTAGTGCTCTAAGGTCCTTATCCTAAATCCTGTATCCAACAACAATGCTCAGAGACATTATGAAGTATTGGAAAATAATGACCCGAGAAGAACACACAGAAGGCAGGCATGCCCTTTGAGTTGGTTTTGCTATAGATGTACTGTCTTACGGTGTCATGGGTCAGAATGCAGGCACAGTGGAGCTGGATGGGTTTTATTCAGGGGCTTCCAAGGGGCTGTGGCCTAGAGCTTGGCCAGACCTAAGGCACCCAGAGCCTAGTGGGTAGTAGGGACCTACATACCATTTGTGCAGGTGCTTGCATCTGTGGATGGAGATCCCCCTCCACACCTGGCCATCCATCGTGACAGGATTATTTCTGCAGCACAGCAGCTGGCTCCCTGGGGCCACAGCTCCAAGCCAAGTCAGACAGAAGCCAGGGTGTCTTCTTTAACCCAACCTAAGGCCATGTAGCATCCTGCTCCACATTCTTCCAGCCTCCCAGGTCACCCCTAGATAGAGACAGAAGCTGGCTGGGTCTTTGGGAGGTAAGGCTGCATGTACCAAAGCAGAGTCCCCAGCAGTTTAGGAACTAAGACAGGAGTATCCTCAGCCTGTTCAGTTTATTAAAAATTTTATTAGAGCTATTTACCTTGGATTTTTAAGCTTTTGAATATTGTAATAAAAATAATGCAGACATAATGACATTTATCACAGGACTGGAGCCCAGAGTTGCCACCCGATGGGATATTCAGAAATACGCCAGAGAGGCCTACAACCTGGGGGTCCGGTACATCGGTGGGTGCTGTGGGTTCGAGCCCTACCACATCAGGGCAATTGCAGAAGAGCTGGCCCCAGAAAGAGGATTCCTGCCACCTGCTTCTGAGAAGCATGGAGGCTGGGGAAGTGGCTTGGGCATGCACACCAAGCCCTGGATTAGAGCGAGGTAAGCACCATTTGCCAGGGCAAACCAGTTTGGATCTGAATATTGACTGTCCAAGCAAGGCCTCTGAAAGGGTCAGCTAACTTTGCTGTGTGATGATGGGATTCTCTCCCAGAGATGATTATAGCATAGCCGTATGAACTGATTGGTGGAGAAGGCTCTAAAGTCCGGACTGTGAGCAGGACAGGTGGTGATGGAGGTCACAAAGGCTGAACCACGTGGATTTATAGGAGTGAAGCATGAAGTAAGCACAGCACTGCTGCGTGTTCTGGGCCAAGATGTGCAGCAGTGGGAATGTGGTAGTCAGCAAGGTCGGTGAGGTTCTGCCCCTGAGCCCGAGTTCCAGTGGTAGGGATGAGTAATAAAACATTTTTCTATCAAGCAGGTAGAGCACATGAGGAATGCTACTTAAGTGGGAATCTGGGGTCTCTGGCTCAGAGACTCTCATAGGCTGTGAGGGAAATGGATAAGAAACCCATTATACTGTACT
>PVKA01046323.1:0-14999 GCA_004027165.1 Ctenomys sociabilis
GGGAAGAAAGGAGAGAGGAAGGAGGGAAGGACGGGAAGAAAGGAGAGAGGAAGGAGGGAAGGACGGGAAGAAAGGAGAGAGGAAGGAGGGAAGGACGGGAAGAAAGGAGAGAGGAAGGAGGGAAGGATGGGAAGAAAGGAGAGAGGAAGAAGAGAGAGTGAGACAGAGAGAATAGCAAGAGGAAAGGTGTTATCTAAGATGGAATCCAAGAGTCACAAATCTTGAAGACTCCTAATACTTAGATCTTTTCACTTCCAGATTGACAGCTCTGCATGAAAGCTAAAGTGACAGACTTACGGTACTGTCTGAGGCACATTTCTCTGGTTGCTGGGACAAAATACCTAACACTTAGGGCTGAAGGGATTATAGTTTATTTAGCTCAGAGTCCGTAGATGTGTCATTCCCTAATCAGCTGCTCCCAAGGCAGGGTGGTGGGACAGAAGCTGGGAAAAGCAGTGGGGGCTAAGCCCAGCTCTTTCTACCCCTCACATCGAGGTACAAGCCCTCGCACTTACATGTTGATCCTTCAAAAACACAAGTATAAGCCTGACCAGTCTCACATGTCAATTTCTGAGCTGGGTCCAGGAGTACAAATTCCCACACCTCTCAAACACCTTCCATCCATGGGCTGTACCAGTTTATGTGGTCTCTATAGCCATATTGCTAGCAGAAATAGCTGCCAAGGCATAATGTGAATCAAGATACTGTAGCATTGGATGGCAAAGAATTAAAACATAACCTTTCCATTCCATGGAACTCTATTCTAAGTATGTCAGTCTTCCTCACAAATTCATCCTTGCTTCCAATTTGAGCATAAAAAAATCATGTGATTCCAAAAATCAGGTATCTTGGGCTGTGTGAGCTGTTCCATGTTACAAGCTTCACTAACGCTTACTAATTACTCCAAGCAATTACTGCTTTAGTATCAATCTGCACATGGTGGCACATTACTCCCAAATCCCATCAGTTATATTCACTCAGAATTGTCAGTGACTTTAACAGATCATGTTTAATTCTGATTGCTTGGGATATAAAAATGAAAGATAAAGTCTGTTCTTAAATAGAGCTCAAAGAGGAAAAGGGATGAGCAAATAAATAGGCAGGAGTGATCACATCTTATCTCACCTCCCTGGGTCCAGGAAGGTTTGATCAGTGGAAGTGACACCCCCGAATGGACACTGCAGGGAAGAAGAAGGGAGTACTAGGAGACTCGCCCTATTGCGTATTGCATGCTATTGGATCTGTCTCAGTACTGGTGTGGGTGAATTAATTTAATATGACTTGAGGAGTTATTATGGTCTATATTATTCCTTGAAAAATAAAAGAACAGGAGCATACTGAGGTCACACATCTTGCATGTGAGTCATGCTCTATAGATATACCAGGCTTTCTGGACCCCCAGATACACCTCCTACATCACCATGTGAAACTGCTTGATACTGCAATTGCCCCAAACTATCAGATGATTAGGAATTGGAGCGGTAAAAATGAGGGAAGTGCAAAGCAAGGTGCACTTCCTCAAAGAGAGGCTGAACACTTAACAGCTCTGAGGTCAGAAGGCCTTGGAATCAACGTAGTTAAAAGAGTTCTTTTTTTTGGCAGAACTGGGGATTGAACTCAGGCCCTTGCCCATCAATGATTAATAAGGGCTGGACAAATAGCTCAGCGGATTAAAGCACTCTTGCAATTGCCAGAGAAGTGCTTATTCCACTGAGCCCCAGCCCCTTAACAAAGTTCTGAAGACCAAACATTCAGTTTGTACTGCAGTTCCTTCACAGAGACACTGGAGCATGTAAAAAGCAACCCTTGAAATTTTCCAAAAAAATCCCCTTTAAAACATAAAAATTCCTTACAAAAGGATAAAAATTATTGTTAAAAAAGGATAAATATTGTTCAGAAAATTCCACAGAGAGGTCTCTAAACTATGATAAACATATAGATGAAATTTATACTTAATCTAGAATTCTGTCTATGGATTGCCTTACCATTTATAACTTATTTCAAGTGTCTATATCTAAATCTATATAGCTATGCCCATATCTATCTATCTATCTACCTATCTATCGATCTCATATATAAATGTATGAATATGCAGTATATATGTATATGCCACTTAAAGATGAAATAAATGAAATAATAGGTTCTATACAAACATATTAATAAGGGCTGGACAAATAGCTCAGCGGATTAAAGCACCTGCAAACAGGCCTGGGGTTCGATCTCCAGGCCTGCTTTTCCAGCTCCACCCCTTGGGCACACTGAGACCATGATTGAGACAGGATGTAATTCCAGACTGGGTGCAATTCCAGCTGTTGGGAGGCTGTAAACAGTCATATCGGTAGATCACCACAAGTCTGATATAATAGTGAGACCCTGAACACATAGACCCTTCCCTAAAATACAAAAAAAACAACAACAACAACAAAAAAAACACAACCCCAACAAAAAAAGCAAAAGAAACAAAACAAAACATATAAATAGATGTCAACCATAACATGTTGCCATCGATCAGATTGGTTTTGATTTCCTGAGTTTGATTCACTTATTCTTCTCAGTGCCATGGATGAAATTTAGAGTCTTGAACATAGTACATGAAGACTTTACCACAGGACTATATTTCTTGCCACTACAAATTCTAGAGGTTTGTAAGAATTACTGCTTTTACTTTTTAATAAAGAAATACAGGTATATACGATGTTTTTTCTATCAGCAGAATGCAAATAAGGTTAATTTGTTTTTATATTTGTACACTCCTTTTGATGGATCATTAATGATAAATATTTTTCCACAATTCTTAAATGATAAAATAATATTTGAGCATTCATTTTTGCTAGGAACTGCAAGGAGTTATTTCCAGAAGTGATTAAAAGTTTGTCTAATATTTCATAGAATATTATAATATCCTTAGGAACCTTAAAGTTTTATTATCTTATTTCAGTATATTTTCAGTAGAGCATTAACCAGATGATTTACAATTCATCAATGATCAAAACTAAAAAAGAAAGCTGATCAGAGTAGTACTCATGTGTCATCATAACTATTCTAGAGTTTGAGGCAGTAAAATTGGGAATTTGTGTGTAGCATGGGCAACTTAGGGAGATTCCAAAGTACTGACTATGATGATGATATGAAGAAAATAAAATAAGATGGGCTAAAGGTATAATCCAGTGGTGGAGTACTTATGTATTACTTTCAAGGATATGCTTTCAATCCCCAGCATAGAAAAGAGGAAGTGGAAGGAGGAGAAGGAAAAAAGGAGAAGAAGAAGGAGGATGAGAAGGATGAGAAGGAGGAGGAGGAGAAAGAAGAGGAAGAACAGGAGGAGGAGGAAGAGCAGGAGGAGGAGGAGAAGAAGAAGAGGAAGGATTTGCAATACCAAGATGGAAGAAAATCACTAAATTTGTGTCAAATTTCCTCACTTCTATTACATGCACTCACAAACCTAATCCTCTGTTATTTGCTCATCTTCCATGTAGGACATTTGAGAAAGGTCATTGAGTCAATAATTTATCAGAGAGAAGCAAAGACACTCTCACTCCACCAGCCATTGAGCTCATGCTCTGTCATCATCCTGTTACATATGCATGAACTTACATGGCACAGGCTGCAAGAAAGGTAAAGCACAAAGATAGCTGGGGACTTAACCAGTTGTATCAGTCTGATTCACCTTCCATTGCTTTTATTTCTTCCATAAATGTGTGCCCAATAGCTCTCCTTTCCCATTTTACTTCGTCAACCTCCTCCCTTTCAATGGCTTTGGCACGTTTATATAGAAAAATCACCAACTTTCATCACTAGCAATAACTTTTTCTTCATACTGAGATTCAAAGTTCTAACTTTGCTTCACATTTGCACTATTCAGCCAGTACTTCCAGGACCAAACTCACCCTTTATTTCAGAAAAGTTAAAGCATCCTCTTGATGTACTAATTCTGTGAATGGTACCAACCCCATTACCTAGGCATCTTTGATTCTTCCTCAACCTTACCTCCTGCATCCAATTAGTACTGCGGATTTGGGCTCTGTGTATCCCTCACATGCTTCCCCTTCCTTCTGTTACTGTGCTATCTCCGGGTTCAGACACTCATTATCTTCTGCCCTACGGCAACAGCCTGAGTGATCTCTCTCCTTTCAAGTCCCTCTCCAGCCTAAATTTTCCTACATAATCCTGGCAGGTTCTAAAATGCAGCTCTAACAAAGACCCTTTGGAGAATCCCCACTTCAGAAAAGCATTATGTATAGCGCCTGACCCTGACATTTAAGACCCTCCTACAAGATTGTGACAACCTACTTTATAACACTTTCCTCCCACCTCTTCTTCATGTCCTTATTGTCCATTAAATTACACTACTCAGTGTAACTACTCAGTGTTACAGGAAAATGTCCTGATTTTCTCCAACTGTAGTTTGTTGATAAAATTTATCTCTATGACATAGGCTCTGCTATCACTTTTCAGCTACACTTGCAAATTACCCTGGGAGTTTGTCAAGAGTTAGTTGCTATGGTACCTAAGATAAAAAAGTGTATCTACCTTCCATTCATTATCTCTACCAGGAGTTACATAGTTTTGTTTTGTTTTGTTTTGTTTTTATATTAGAGCACTTCATTGACACTATCCCATCAAATCACAGAATCGACTGCACTCCTTTTTACCTAATTTCTTTTAGCAGTAACTAAAGACAAGAGCTGCCTTACAGAGGTTACTAGTACAGGGTCTCAGGGTCTCACTACACAGCTCGGACCCAGGTGATTCTCCTGTTTTCTGTCTTTCTTTTTTTGAAGAGCAGAATATATTTATTTAGGGAAAGAAAGGAGAGAGGGACAGGAGAGCCCAGAGGGTTGCCTAGGAACTTGCCTTTTCTCAGGATTGTTATAGAACAAAACCATGTGATAAGGTGGGTCTAAGGGGGGAAACATGGGAACTCGCTAGGTGGGCACAAAGTGGGACAAAATTATGGTCAACTATTAAGATTATACAAGAATAATTGCTCAGGTAAAATTGATTAAATCAGGATCAAATGTGAAGCAAGTCATAGAGCAGGGGCTTTTCCTGACTTCCATTAATCCTCCTATTTTCCACCTCTTCAGCGCTGGGATTGCATGTGTGCACCACCATGCCTGGTCTCAGTGGCCAGCTCCGTGTGCCCAGGTCCACGTGTGACAGGGCGAAGGGTGCTGGGGGTTGTATCTCCGCTTGCCAAAGCAGGTGCTTATCCCCTGAGCCATCTTGCTAGCCCTTATTATGTACTATGTATAAAGCCCAGCAAGTACATAAAGCATTTTCTTTACAGTATTCAGTGGGCAACCAAAAAATGCACCGATAGTTGTACCCATAACATACAGCCAGTATTTTAACATTTTAACTCTTCCCCAATGGAAACAGAAATACAAGAAAATGAATAAATGAGCTCATTGAAAGCTCTTGATAACTTCTATCATAATCTGTGGCATGATTACTATTATTATTATTTATTTATTTATTTTGCAAAGCCAGGGATTGAACTCAGGCCCTTGCTCTTATCAGGCAAACATTTATTCAACTGAGCTATCTCCCTGGCCCCTGTGGTGTGATTATTATGAAATAAAATGTCAAAAGGAAGGTAAACAATAGATGCTTACTAGAGTACAAGAAGTACATAAGCAGTAAAAAGGAAACGTGCACCTGATCATAAATATCTGATTGAATATGAGAAAATAAAAATACCTACCCACTGCTGGTATACATGTTGTGGAGCCTACATTTGTAAAAACTGCAGTGTAAAACCATAGGCATAAGGCAATCTATGAAAATTCTGAATGCTAAGTACTGTATCATCTGCCCTCCCCTTTCTCTTCATTTTATATTTGGGTTAATGCTTCCACACATACAATGAAAGCTTCTCTCTAGCTGGAATATACTTCAGATCTCTTATTGCTATACATCATTTGAAATAAAGACAAGGCACCTTTGAGTGACTGATTTTCTGAAAATTATCTGCAATTTATAGTATAAATTTCAGTTATGGTTTGTACCTAGCTGTTTCCCCAAACCTTCATGAGGTCACAGGTTTTTTTGGGGGGAGGCAGAGATGGCTGAATCTAAAGCATGGTCGATTCCTAACGCAGTGCAGAAGTGAAAGGTGCATGATTAGTGGATCAGCCCACTGACTGGACGGACACCATCCCGAGCCTAGTAGGGATCAGCACACAATGTAAGGGACATAAAGGGGCTCCTCTCACTCTCTTTCTCGTTGCTGTGCTATCTTCCAGCACCATGAACTGCTGTCCCCTGCCATACGCCACACTGCCTTGGAGCCGGCTGATTATGGACTGCAACCTCTACCATCCCTGAGCTCTATGAACTTTGGTCCATTTAATTTTGGGTGCTGAGTTTTTTTTATCTCAGCAACAAGAGAAGTAACTAAGATGTTTTTCATGATTCATAGGTTTGTTAAATTAAAACTTCAATGGTCAAAAACATTTCTGTAAGCATTCTGAAAAACTATTCTCACCTTTTTCAAATGCAGAGATTAAAGGAAAAAATATGCAAATAGAAATCAAAGACAGGGATTTTTATCACATTTTCCTAGAAATTCTTGAAGGTGAAACTCATGAACACCTTTATTTTTTAAGTGATACATCTATCATCCAGGTATTTACACCATTTGGAAAAGAAACAGTGTCCTAAAGAAAATTGTCTTTAGGACTACAAGGCATTTTTCAAAGCCTTAATTCCTGACCTATTTCTTTAGAGGCCTTTTACTCTTTTTTCCAACATTAAAACTTTGTGTGACCCTGAATGTGCATAAAGATTCTGCAGCACGATGTGGGAAGAACATATTTTGCATATCAATTAGACAAAAAGTCTTCTAAACTGGCAGACCTCCCTGAAAGACACAAATAAATGTGGACAGAAGCTTTTATCTGAAATAATATTACAGTGTCCTATGAGACAAGAAAGCTAGCGCAGCACTTTGAAGCCACATCACATTATTCTTCTGCAGCAAGAGTTACATCCAAAAGGCCGAATTCAGGAAGTGGAAGGCTTTCTGCTGCTGGAGCAACATTAATCTCTGTTCATCTGTTACATTTCTTTCCACTCCTTGAGTCCCCACAAATTTCTAAGCTTTACCTCCACACTTCAAAGTGTAATTTAATAATGATATTAGCAACAACTTTTCTAAAACTTTGGGAACATAACAAGGATAACTTATCACTGTCTACAAAAATAAGAGCAATATCACATAAGAATAGAAATAAAACTTCAAATTTTCTAATGATCATAACTTACAGGAAAGGAAAGATAAAATATAAAAGCCAGAGGAGGGAGGATTGGCTAGATAGCTCAGTGGATTAAAGCTTCTGCAAGCAGGTACAGGGACTGAGTTTGATCTCCAGGGTTGCCATTCCAGCCCTGCCTGTGGAGCGCACTGAACCAGTGATTGAGACTGGGGATGGTGGTGCACTCTTGTAATCCCAGCACTTGGGAGGTTGGGAGAATCACTCCAGGATTCACTATGGAAGAATCACTACCAGTACGATCTACTAGCGAGACCACTGGGCACCCTGTAGATCCTTCTCTGAAATACAGGAAAAAAATGATAATCCAGAAGAGAATAGAAATTGTTTGCCCCACAGTGTGTATTTCTATGTGAACCTTTAGACACTAATTACAAAGCAGAAGAACAAAAATTATTTCCTTCAGAATAGTTGTAGGGATGGATGCATGCAGAGAGAGGTCATCTTTCTTACCTTTTGCTGTAACAGAGAGTCATGGAACTGACTGCTCTCTAGCAGCAAAGGTAGTCTCTGTCACAGTGAGGAGGGACAGGGGCAGGGCTTCTCTAACAAAGCGGTAAACTTCTCCTCTGTCTAAGCTTTGCTGTTGGCACCTGTCTGTTGGTTACAGCATAGATCCACTTTGCGCTCTCAAGGAAATTCGTTAGCTTACCGAGGTGGGGTGGCATGTGGCTGAAGGATGTGGAGGACACGACGGATGTGATTCGAAGTAGAGGAACACTTGCTGCCTAACCCTTCACATCCCAAATGCTGCTGTTCTGGATTGTGCAAATGTACAGCAACCTTCCTTTACCTCTCTGAGTTTTTCTCTACTCCAGTACCTGTGACTTGCCCCGAGGTGGTAGGATAGTGTCCAGAAGACGTGTGCTGTGCACCATTCATGGGAATTCACATAGCACAACAAACACTTCCTGTTATCCTCACCCTTCCTGCAGAAGTTTATTCCAATTTCAGCCCATGGCAACCTCTGTGATGTGTGCCATCAGAATCATGGACCAATATCTTGGTGCACTGTTCTCTTTGAAGAATTTTAAATAAGAACAATTTCAACTTTTTCCTCATGATAAAAACATCACTAAGTGGCTATCACCTTTTAATCATCAGTTTTAAATAGGCAAGAGATAAATTAAAGTTCATTTCTAAGGCATTCTCACAAGATGCATGGAGAAGACTTTGTTCTCATTTTATTGGCCTGTGTGTTGGGTGACACTGTTAATGACATAAATAGGCATAGCCCCCTGCTTCCTTCTGGAATTGGACAGGAAATGTGCTACACACTGCACATGTAGTCAGTGTATCCAGATCTGCATGATGGTTGAGCATAACTGTTAATTTGACCAGCTGAAGGCCTTCCTTCAGGATGAGGTGAGAAGAGCACACAGGGTGTGGCTGATAGGTCATGACAGTGAACTCGGGAAGCAGAGCTCGTAGCTGCTCCCTTCCTCTCTGGAGCTGTTCCCTGAGTTGCTTCCCAACACATAGTGCTAAGCAGCTTTGCTCCACCATGCCTTTCCACATGGCACGCTTGCTTTGCAGCCAGCTGATCATGAACTGAAAAAAATCCATGAGCCAAATTAAACTTTAAATTGTGGGCCTTGCCCCCACAGCCTCTTTTCCAATAACAAGAAAAGTGACTCATAGAGTCTGTGAAGAAAGAAGAGCTCAAAATTCAGGTCTAATCTTGGCTCTTAGTACATCCCTGCTAGGTGTCACTAGGGAATAAAAAACACTGAACGGAAACCCTGCCTGTTAGGCTGCAGCTCAGCTGTCGCTTTGTCCCCAGAAGCAATTTTCACTTAGCAGGGCCAGGTAGATCATCCCCCATGCTCTACAGCACTGTGGCCCAGCACTGCTTCTTCTGTAAGTGACCACTGTGTGGACCAGTGACAGGGTTCATTAGCTAAGAACTAGTGGCTTAAACCAGTGATGGTTAAGTTCCTTTTCCTGTTAATCTGCTTTCAAAGCAAAAAAGTGCCAGTTGGTAATGGGTTCTTCCTCTGAGAGGATGGGTATCTAATTTAAGAGTGGGATCCCTCCTAGTGAGTGAGGAAACAAAGGCTTTGCAAAAATAAAGAACAGAAGAATTAGCAGTATAGAATAATGAATAAAAACAACCATATAACTCCCTGGGATTATTTACTAATCTCTAGAATCTGGTACTTGAGCCTTTCTGTTGGCATAAAAGTTATGCAATTCTCAACTATGAAATAAACACTTAGCAGCCCACCTCCAACACAAGTAGCTGAACTAACTCATGACATGATTTTGTGCTCTTCTCTTCTCTTCTCTTCTCTTCTCTTCTCTTCTCTTCTCTTCTCTTCTCTTCTCTTCTCTTCTCTTTTTTCTCTTCTTTGTCTGGGACTAGTCATCAAACTCAGGTCCTTGGGCTTGCCACACAGGCACTTTGGCCACTGAGCTCACTCCAGCACACTACACTGTCTGCTCTAGTGGACTCATTGTAAGATCAAAGTCAGAGAGTTCTCCATTTTTGTCTTCCTAGTACTGAGGGCAGTTTCCAACATTTGTACCAAAACCAGCGTTGGTGGAAAAATCAACGTGTGCAAGCATGAGTGCAGAGTGGAGTATTTAATAATGCACACAGATTTTAAAGGGTGATGTAGTTTTAACTAAATTTAAACCTTGGAGATTTCTTCTTGTTTATAATTATCACAACTATTCCCATCCATAAATATTAAAATCTAATAAAGTTGTAGCAGAATTTGATGTTACTCTCTTAAAGAACTGACAGAACTTGAAACACCTTATTAAAGCCTTGAGGCTTCTGCAGAAGTGAACGTTAAAATGAGCACAGTGTGGAGTTTTCAGACTTCTGGTCATACCTGGAACTCTTGCTGTACTTTCCAAGAACAAAGCTGACTGAATCTGGCAGCCTCTGGGTGGTCTGCCGGACAGATATTTGTAGGTCCTCTGAAGGAACTTTGAAGGCATCCACATAAAGATTACAAATAAAGGAAAGAATAAGCTGATTAAAAAAAAAAAACACATTAACACCGCTTTGGCTTCTAGGGAGAGTCTTGATACCTAGTCATTAGCTGGGCAATCTGCCCTCAGAGTTCCTTCTGCCTTAATATGCAAAAAAGGAAACCTGACTGGAGATTTTTCTTTAATTCTTTATGCTTTGTTGCTGTACCGTGAAGTCCTAATTTCTGTGAATCCAAATACTCATTAACTCTCAAGTGCTATTAGCTATCAAGAGTCAAACGAATTCAAAGGAGAAAAGAGAGGAAAGTCATTTTAAACCAACAAAAGAGGCTTTGTTTTGTTATTATGATTTTTTTTTATGGAGCCCGCACTTGCTTGTTTCGCTGTCTATAGAAAAAACAAGAATAACATTTAAAAGCAGTATCAATTTTATTTTTAAATCAAAGATTGATTGCATTAATATTAGCCTTTGCTACTTATACTTATTACTGAGTGAGTTTTACATTCTTCCAGTTGCTTTGCTCTAAAATAGACAGTTATTTTTGCTATGAGAAAGGAGGTGGGGAAGAGAGGGAATTTGTGTTCACTGACATTTTGTCTTTGAATTCATCGATGCCTTTTCAACTTAATGATCTCAAGATAATATGAATCTCCTCAGTTTTATTTTTCACACCTGTCCAAGTCCTTTAGCTATAGGTACTATCTGGAAAGGTGATGCCTGTAATATTTACTTACTCTTCTTCAATCTTTCCAGAGGGAGTGCTCTCAAGTGACCTTCATTCAGTTTGTCTCTCTCTTGTGTTTTTAGTGCATTGGTTGTTAAAGGGTCTCACTGCACAGCTCAGACACCTAGCAATTCTCCTGTGTTGAGCCTCCCCAGTGCTAGGATTACAGTGATGAGCCACTGTGCCCAGACTCTGGGTGGCTCAGCCCACCCTGGAGGTGAGGCTTTCACAGGAGTGGTGCTGGGGACTGAACCACTTAGTCAGCTGAGCTATCTCGCTGGCCCCTACTTCATCTAATTGATAAAACTTGTTTGCATAGCAGCAGCTTTCTAAGAGCACTGTTGCATCACAACAGACTGGCATGGTTCTGTAAGCTCCTTTAAAACATTACACGGCATTTACCTTTGCCCCTATTTATGAGATCTCAGGGCATTGGCCTGCACTTTCACTTCGTCTCTGTCTAAAACAGAAATACACTGTCACTATGACCCAGAGCGATCCTCTTGGGAAATGTGCACCACCTCTTCCTGTAACTTTAGGCTCTAGGGAAATAAACGTCCTGTCTTTCAGGGCATATGTGATGGAGGGGTTGGAACGCTCTCCTGAGGATAAGACTCACTAAACCTAATTCGAGAGCTACTTCTGTAGCTGTGTATTTTGGGCTTCTGATTCCAATAGACCAAGGCCTTTTCTTTTCTTTCTTTTTTTCCTTTTTTTTTTTTTTTGCGGAATTGAGGATTGAACTCAGACCATTGACCAATGGTCATGTGTATTTTAGTGTGTACTTTCTGAATGTTTTACCCTCCATGAAATTTTGGGAGAGGGAAGATAATTGTAGGTTGGACAAGACTTCACATTCACAGTTCCTAAATAAATGCTTCCCAATCCTTTTCATATTGTGGCAGACAAAGAAAATTCTATGTCTTACATTTCCTGGAAGTGGATGAGAATGCCTATAAAGATTTCCATGAGAAAAGGAAAAGTATGTTGGTCAAATATGGAAAAACAACAAAGTACTGGGGAAAAGACTAAATATTGGTTTTGGGGCAAATATTCTATGTATTTCTTCATTGGCCTTTCAAGAGCTGGATGTCACTCCACAAACTTGCCAGCTCCCAAAGAGATATCATGAAGTACATTCTAACACTTTCATAAGAAAATTAAATTGTTAAGATGTCTTCCCCATAATCCTTTACATAAATAAATTAGTAGCTTTTTCAAAGAAGCAGACAATCAGAAATATGGAAGCTTATTTTGTACAGCCTTTCAATGTTTACAATAGTTGAAACTGTTGGTAAAAAGAATTTATAATGTCCTGCAGTAAAGCAAGCATATTTCAAATCTAATCAAAAATTTTAAACCTAATATTTGAAAATAAGGACGAAGCTCTATACACAACTGCCATGCACTATTGAAACAACTGCCTGCATGAGTGAAGCCAGCAGCCACAAGTCGATGTAGACAGTCAGGATATAACAAGACTTATCTGAGGCACTGCCCAGCCACCCCCAGCCCATTCTCCCACCGCTGGCCGCACCTTGGGCTGCAATCTGTGCTCCTTGGGCACCTGGACCACGAACTCCTCTGGCGGCTGCACGGGGCCCTGCTCCACGGTGGGCTGTGACGCGCTCGGCGGCAGGTTGCTGCAGCAGATGTCGAGGTGGCAGCGCGCCTCCTGGGTTACGCTCAGCATGGCGTAGTGGAGTAGCAAGGGCTGGATGTCGCTCACTGTGCTTGCCACCTGCGGGGACCGCAGGGCGCACCATCAGACCGCGCAGTTCAGCCTGCTCGGGCGGCCTGGCAGAGCCTAATCCCAGGCAGCTTCCTGCTGCGGGCTACAGGCTCAGGACGCCAGCCACCCCATGCCCCCTAAGAAAACCCTGGACCTGAGGGATCAAACTCCTGACCCCTGAATAGCAGATCTACTAAAAACTATTCTAATTCTGAGAAACAAACCAACAAATACAAAAAGCAAATCAACAAAAACTTTCTCTAAATGATCCCTAACACTGATTACAAAATGGAACAGAATCATTGAATGTAAAGTAAGTTAGCTACTTGAAAAAATATAAATGTTATTTCTAAGGCCATTGGCACAGCGCTCTTACTGCCACTCATGGGCGCTGATTTCTATGTAAAATAAAATTATTGGTTACTGAACTCAAGTTTTACACAAAATAGCTTGATAAGGTAATGGGTGAAGAAAGCTTCAAAAGGTGGCTCTTTGTGGTTTATTTTGTTTTGTTTGGAGTATGGTTACACTTACATGGACTCTTTTATATTTATTAATATGTTTTCAGGTTGTCTAGTTGACAGTGCTTAAAAGAGATTAAGAGCTGTGATGGATAGTAAGGTGAGAAGGATATACATACTTTTTGGTCATTTATATATACAGTGATTTTACTGACAAATGGTACATATCACATAAATGAATATGGAAGACCAAGACAGTAATGAGAAAATAAAACCACATATGATTTTTAAATAATTCACAAAACAGTCATACATTACATACTATGAAAAGTAGAGCTATTAGAGTACAGGTTTTTTGATAAATCAATACATAAGATACATATTTCTCTGTATGAACTACAATTTAATAAATAGGAACAATAATAAAAGTATTCCTACCAAAAGAATGTAAAATATTTTACAAATGGAAAAATCTTGATCTACACAAATATTAGCATATTATAACTTGCATGTTCAAAAACACTATGACTATCATTAAATAGCAGAGAAACTAAACTCAATAGTGTATGAGAATTTTATGATCATCTTAACACAAGATTACAGAATGGCACTATAAGTATTGCTTTATATATTTACAAACTAATAAAAACTGCAGCCTTCCAAATCATATGATACGACATAGACAGTGCTTATAGAAGTCATGTTTTGATATTTACTAATCCATTTATCTGAGTTTCCTAAACAAATATTTAAATTTCAACATCATAATATAGAATCACTAAAATCTACAATCCAAGGTACTCTGAATATCATTGATAGTCTATGTAAATGTAACAGGTGTCCAAGAAAGGAACAAACTTTAAGAGCAAAAAAGTTGTGAAAAGCCAAAACTCTAAATAAACACTCCCTTTGATGTTCCATTTTAGAGGCCTCTCTTCGAAGTTTTCTACCTGTAGAATTTCCTCACTGCTCCAACTGATAATGTGATTGTTTTAACACATTTTTACAATTTTCAGTGTTAGACAGGTTTCCCTAAAATTTATGTAATTACTCTATAAAAGGAAATGGGAAGAAATTAGCAACAAAATAGAAAGATAGGGTATTTTATAAGCTTCAGGTATAACAAAGTTGAAAGACTTTAGCCTTAGTCAAGTTTGGACACATGCACAATTGAGAGATGGAACATACGCTTACTGTTCATTCATCAGACAAATATTTATCAAGTACGCAGCAGGTTTCTGGTCTCCCTATCTGTGTGAGAGAATTTGGTGTACAAAAGAGCACACAGCTACTTTAATGAATCATCCATCTAGCAAGAGCAGGAAAGAATACACACACACACACACACACACACACACACACACACACACACCCTTTAGCTATGAGCAGTCTACAGGAAAAATAAATATAAATAGGACAATATGAAAAGGCTACATTATTTGAGGTTTAAAGAAAGTACCTACACTGAGAACTCAAACTCAGGTTTTAATGAATCCTGATATTGTAAGTCATACAAAAATGAGGAGTGAAGAGCACTCTACATACTGCAAAAGCATCCGAGCTGTAACTACACAAGTATGTGCAAGGAATAGCACGCTAGCTGGGTGGGCGTTGTGTGGTGGTGCCTCTCTGTAATCCCAGCATCCGGGAGGCTAAGGAAGGCAGGAGGACTGTAACAAGTTCAGGCCCAGCCTAGAGTAGTGAGCTCAGGGTGTGATGGAACAACAGAGGAAGACTGGAGACCTCACAGATAGACAATAGTTAGATAGATAGATAGATAGATAGATAGATAGATAGATAGATAGATAGATGGATGGATGGATGGATGGATGGATGGATGGATGGATGGATGGATGGATGG
>PVKA01046324.1:0-15020 GCA_004027165.1 Ctenomys sociabilis
TTTTTTTTTTTTTTTTGAGACTTGAAATAGTTGTTTTAAATATAGTTTTCATGGGCTGTAGTATAGCTCAGTGGTAGAGCACTTATCTACCATATAGGAGGCCCTGGGTAATGTCCCGAGCACCATGAAAATTAATTAAAATAAAAACTGTGTTTTGGGGCAGTTCTTGGGGAATGGAGTCCACAGGATTCCTCCTGGTGCCAGACAGATGTGGAAGCTCAGGTTTGCACTCCTTTCCTGGGGTGGCTTTTGGGGGGTCTAAACCTGCATCCTTTGTCAAAGCCCCTCTATACTGGTGGTGTCCCCCAGTTTTCACGTCCCCAGGTCCATGATGGTGGTGGGAACCACTGAACCCCTAGGGTCAGAAGCACACTGGAGAAGGACACAGTACCACTGGGGATAGCTGTCCTCTCCTGTCCCCCAGCCCCACTACTCTTGAATACTCAGTCCAGATCATCTAGCTATTCTCTAAGAAGCAGTTGGTTCAGAAAGGCACTCTCTGCCCTCAGCAGGGGCTGGCAGTGGGACAAACGGGGCGGAGACAGTGGAACTGACAGGGAGGGGTGGAACCAAGAGCCCTAGGGAGCTTATGGTCACAGGGCAGGGCAAGGGTAACAGGACGCAGGGAGCTGTGGGTACCTGATGGCTTCATGGCTGTTATGCAGGACAGGACAGGGACAGAGGCTCAGGATGAGGGACAGCAGTGCCAGCAGTGGCACACCAGAGGTTCTGCCACCCTCGTGCCCAGGGGTAGGGTGAGGACACAGAGGGCACAGAGCAAGAACTCAGCCATGGGGGTGAGAGGGATCAGTGGGGAGCTGGCATCAAAGAAGGCACAGCCAGGACACCCTGAGGATCCAGGAGAGGACAACGGATCAGAGCAGGAGAGTGACCATGCACGCCAGGGCTGGGGGCAACCCTGGTAGAAGACAGGGGGCTTTCCAAAGTTTTGGTGATGGGGGCAGAATCAGGTTGCAGAGACCGAGGAAGGAAGCAGGAACAAGGTGGGAGCAGCCCCAAAGGTCCTCCTGCCCCCTCTGCCACCTGTAGAGGCCCTGAAGAGGCCGGCGGTGGCGCAAGTGCTAGAAGTCCTCCAGAGCCTCGTCCATCTGCGCAGGAAACGCCCAACGCCCTCAGCCATCCGCTCTGCCTCTGGTCCAACATGACATTTGCGTTGGGTTTTCTGGAAGGTTTTTGTTTTTCTGTTTTATTTTTGGCAATGCTGGGATGGAACCCAGGGCTTTGCACACCCTAAGTAAGTGTCCCACCTCTGAGATGTTTCCTCAGCCCTTTGGGCTGATTTATTCATTCATTTAATTTCATTATGTAGTTACTTACTTAATTCTGTGGTATTGAAGATTGAACCCAGGGCCTTCAAACTGCATTGCCTCTCCAACCTCTTTTAAAGTTTTTTGAGATGAGTACACTCACCCAAGTTGTCCTGTGTATATACCTGTATTTCTGTTAGTCTATTGTTTGTTAGTTTTTGTTTTTTTGGCACTACTAGGGGTTGAACTCAGGCCCTTGCATTTCCCTGGCAAGTGCTTATTCTACTGAGCCATCACCCCAGCCCCTCTGTTGGACTATTGAAAGAAGCACTTAATGCTTAAATTTTTCCCCTTCCTTTTAATTTTTTATAATTTCTGGCCAATTTTACATGCTTATGTCTAGTAATCTGAACAACTAATTTGAAGACAACATGTATGCAACATAGCAGCCATTGTTGAATTCCTATCATTTTGTTCAGTGAAATTTTGTATCATTTCTAATGTTTTTTTCTTTTCTTTTTTTTTTTTTTTTTTTTTTTTTTTTTTTTTTTTTTTTTTTTTTTTTTTTTTTTTTTTTTTTTTTTTTTTTTTTTTTTTTGTCTTTTTGAGACAGGGTCTTACTATGCAGTTCAGGCTGGCCTTAAGCTCATTTTGTAGCTCAGGCTGGTCTCGAACTCACCACAATCCTCCTGCTTCAGCCTCCCGAGTGCTGGGATTACAGGCCTGCGCCACCACACCCGGCTCTAATGTTTTTTTTTTTTTAACTTTTTTTTAAATTTTGAGATAAGGTCTGGCTAAATCACAGAGTTATCCAAACTGGGCTCAGACTTGCAATCCCCCTGCCTCATCCTCCCAGAATACTGGGATTATAGGTAGGCACCACTGTGTCTTGCTCTTCTGGTTGATTTCAAATGTGGATACAAGTTCTCTTAACGTTTGTCCTCTTTGTCCCTTTCCCTTCAGTCTAGGCAAGTTTTTGTCCTGATCTCTCACTATAGCATGGTGGAAATTATGCCATGTCACCCTTAAGGCTATGTCATAAAAGACCACGCAGCTTCTGTCTTGCATAACGCTTTTGAATTCACCCCTACTCTGTAGGCCCCTGACTCTGTTCTTTTCATCACCTTGTAGTATTCCTCTATATGGACACACTGCAATTGTCCTTTCACCAGCTGGCAGACATTGTCTTGTTTTCCAATTGGGTCAGTTACAAATAGAGCTTTTGTAACTGCTCTATCCTGTGTTTTTGTGTGGACAAATGCTTTTCTGCCTTGGGTACATAACTAGGAATGGGGTTTGCCTTTGTTTGTCTTTGTTTTCATCCTAATACCTGAAATATGGATGTGATGACTAGAGCTCTTGCTGCCATCTTGGGCTATTCAGTGTCAGCAGTGCATTGAGTTAGAAGTATCCTGCATCTCTAACCCTGTAGGAACCCAGTGTAGCAATGGATGGCCCACCTTGGGACTTTTCAAGTTGAAGGTGTGAAGTTTCATCTTTTTTTTTTTTTTTTTTTTGAGTCAGGGTCTTACTGTGTAGCTCAAGGCTGGTTTTGAGCTCACAGAAATCCTCCTGCCTCAGCCTCCCAAGTGCTGGGATTATAGGCTTGAGACACCATGCTCAGCAATCTTCATTTTTAAAAAAACTACATTATTGTGGTACTTTTTTTCTACTTGCAGAAAATCTCATTTTAACTATGTATCACCCCGAAAACTCCTCTTGGGGAGTGGTGGAAGCGTAAATTACCTAGTCAGTTTTGGTTGCTGGCAGATGAGCCCCGATAGGAAGCGGCCCTGTGTCTTCTGCAGACGTGACATCTCTGCTTTTGGCACTAAAGCCGCAACAGCCAGCTCGTGACCACAAACATGCTGATGACTGGCACCCAGGTGCTCAGTGGCATTTGCGAGCCACTCGCTTAGCCAACTGAAGAAGCGCCTTACCCTCTGGGCTCCACAGGATGGAAGGAAATAAGCACCCTATTGACAAAGTGCTAAGTCACCTGTCACTTGCAATGCATGGAAACCAACTGACCCCTTCCTCCCAGAGGCTCCTTCACCTAAGATCCAGGACTGCACAGCCAATGTCCTGCCATCTGTGTCCACCTCTCCCTTTTCCTGATCATGAGCTCCTTTCCTGATTTGCTTATCTCATGAAATCTCACAAGGCCTTGCCACAAGACATTAAAATGCCCATTTCAGAAGTAGGGAGTCCTAGGCCAGGCAAAGTAATGACTTAATCAATGTCCCTAACAGGTAAGTGTCAATGCCTCTTCCTGTCCACCTAGGCCTGTCGCATCTGCCCTGAGTGCCTGGTCTGGATCTCAACTACCTTTGTCTTGAACTTCATGCTATGGATACAGGGGTTTTCTCCCCTTGTCCCCTTCTGGAACACACAGTGTGCCTTTGTTCAAACATTGCCACTTCCTGCTAAGCCCTTCTCCCATCTCCATCTTCACAAGTCTTTGTCTGAATCCAGATGAGCTCAGGCACCTCCAAGAAGAAAACAGCAACAGCCTTTCTGGGCCCCTTGGTGACTGGATTATGAGGGATCACATGACATGGCTGGACCAATCAGAATGAATTCCAGGACTTATGGGAAAGTAAGAAGTTATTTTTCCAGTAGGTGGCTCAGCAGGTAGGATGAGGCTGCTATAGGCTTCTGGGGTACCCTGTAAGAAGCCCATATAGGAAAGCATAGACAGCAATGGAGAATGTTCTTCATGATGTTGCCTCTGGTGCCTTATACTTCCCAGTCTGTCAGCCATAACCGATTCATCTTCGTGTAAGCATTTGAATTCAATTGTATTGCTTGCAATCAAGATCTTGACCAATAAAAGCCTCTAATTTATAATATCACACCTTTATGCCTTTATTTTTTCAAAAATCAATGTAATGCATTTTTCACTAGCCAAGTGTTGGCTGTGTTCAACTTCACAGCCCGTGGAAGAAGACAGATGTCATCAAAGAAGAAATAAAAGTTAACATGAGGCTAAAAAAGGGGGGGAGGGCGTATGCTTTGGAGTAGCTGGCCAATGTCATGAGTACACAGGGAACCCGTCAGGACAGGGCAGGGCCACACTTTGGCCTTGATCCGGGATCTTGTTAGAAATGGCACAATGGAGGATGTGTTTGCAATTCTGATCTCACACTGACAGCCATGAGTACCTGCTGCTTTGGGATGATGTTTTCAAATGCTCAATTTTTACTTCCAGACTGGCTCCAACTGCTCTTTTACCTCCTATCGCACTCAAGGTATCAGCCATTTCTGATCATTTGCACATCCAGGTCCTTCCACCTTGCTTTTCTGTCAGCACCTCAGGTTTTGTCTTTGGCTATACCTTCACCTCCATCTTTAGATTCCAGCCTACAGGAAGAAGAAAGGAATTCTAGTCCTGGCACTGGTCACGGTCTCCTGGAATTCCATTGGCTTGGATGTGGTCATGTGACCACCCCCAGACTGCAAGGAAGGCTGGGAAATGTAGTCCTTTGCTGGGTGAGGGCCATGGTTTGAATATGTGTCTCTGCAAAACTCATGCCTTGGGGCTGGGGAGATGGCTCAGTGGAATAAGTGCTTCCCTGGCAAGCTCAAGGGCCTGAGTTCAATCCCCAGTTCCGCAAAAAAAAAAAAAAAACAACAAAAAAAAAAAAACTCATGCCTTGGAATTGAACCTCAAAGTGATGGTATTTAGAGGTGAGGCCCTTGGGAAAATAACTAGGTCAAGAGGGCTCCACCCCGGTGAAGAGATTAGTGTCTTTCTAAAAGATTTAAAGAAAGTAAATTCAGCCTTTTTGACCTTTCTGCTGTGTGAGCATGGAGCCAAAGGCTCCTAATCTGCTGGTCCTTTCATCATGGACTTCCAGCATCCAGAACTGTAAGAGGTCCCTGACATTGTTTACAAATTCCTCCATCTAACGCATGTTGTTATAGCAGCAGGAATAGACAGACAATGACCATGTTCCAAATTGAAATTGGGCTATCATTACTTTTTAGTACAGTGGTACCTTTTTAGTACAGCGGTATCTCAGTTCATGAACTTAATTTGTTCCATGATTCTGGGAAAGATGACTAGGTTCATGTTTGTGCAGGAAAGATGTCCATGGCTGTGTTTATATCACCAAGTACAGAGTTTGCAGATAACAGTAAAATTTTGCCAAATGCTTCTGCTTCTCAACCAAATTGTTAACAAAGAAAAATGCTGTTGAATCAAGGCACCACTGTGCTTTGCAAGACATACACCATGTACTATACATTCATGAGGTGTAAGAACCTAAGGGCTGTCCACTAGGACGCATGCATCAACACTTAACTCTCTGCTCTTTTCATTCACAGTAATAGCTTCAGGGAGATAAGATGTACATATCACCTTTTCACACTTTTTATGATCAGAAAATGTTGCACTAGCCGGGCGTGATGGCACATGCCTGTAATCCCAGCACTGGGGAGGCTGAGGCAGGAGGATTGTTGTGAGTTCGAGACCAGCCTGAGCTACAAAGTGAGCTTAAGGCCAGCTTGAATTGCATAGTGAGACCCTGTCTCAAAAAGACAAAAAAAAAAAAAAAAAAAAAGAAAATGTTGCACTGCTTGACTGTGTCACGCTTCTCTCTCCTCATGCCTATTGGTGAACATTCAGTCATTTGCACTGATATCTGACATGTTTCCACACACACACACAATATAAGGGTTGAACCCAAAGCTTTTTCAATTAGCTACATCCCCAACCCATTTTTGAGACAGGATCTTGGTCACTAAGTTTCCTATGCTGGGCTCAAACTTGCAATCCTCCTGCCTCAGCCTTCCAGAGAAGCACAGCCACATGCCACACCCAGCTAATAGCTTTGTTTGTGCGAACGTTTTTCATCCTCTTTGGAAGCTGGGGGGGGCACCTTCTGTTGCTTCCTTGACCCAGTTCACTGTCTCATATGTAATGTTTCAGTGTCACACTCTGGCTTTGCTCAAAGATCTATCTATGGATCCACTGAGGAGGTATGATCAGGGAGGATGCACTGATGTCTGCTGAGCTGTCTCGAGTGTCTGTGTTCAGCTATCACTGGAGGACCTGAGACAGCCTCATTCCATATCTGGCAGGAGCTTGCTGTTGTCCAGAGCTATAAGGTGCCAGCCACAGTGGCCCTTATTGTCCAGCAGGCTAGCCTGGGATGAACAAACCCTCATGTGTGCAGGTCTTTCAAGCTTAGGCTTGAGTCACCTGCGGCCCCATCATCTAGTGTAAGGCATGAATCCCAAACTCAGACCCCAAGTGTGGAGAAAGAGACCCTGCCTCAGGTGTTCCTGCCAGCTGTGCAGGCGTGCTTTGTGATGTCATCACAGTGCAGATGGTAGTGTCATTCATTGTATCTGAGATGTCCCCAGAGTCCGAAGGCTTAACCACCGGTCTGTGGCACTATCAATAGGTGGGGAACCCTTTAGGAGAAGAGCCTGGTGTGAGGAAGTTATGTCAATGGATCACACAATGAAGGAAACACTGGCCCCTCACCCTGCTCATACTTCCTGGCTACTGTGAGTGAACAGGATCCTCTCCCAGGGTAATGCTCTGAGATGCTACAGGCTCGCAAGATGGAGACAAGTGACCATGGACCAAACCTCTGGAACCATGAGCCAGATTTATTTTCCTTAGAAATTGATTGCCTCATCTCAAGTATTTTATCACAGCAACAGAACATTGAAGAACACAAATGTGTGACACAGGCTTTCAAAGTTTCTGCTCCCCATAGCGGTCTGATGCAGCAGGTCTGGCCTTGTGGCCCTCACCCCAGAACAATCAACCCCTTAAATCCCAGTCACACCCAGTGCCTTGACTGCAATGGCAATCCAGCAGAGGTCCTTTCTAGTCTCCAGCCTCTTTAGGGCAAGCAGAGACAATGATGGCATGTGTCTTCTCTGACAGGGCGGGGAGAGAGGTAACCCCCAGTGACAGGAGGGAAGGTACAGCAGGAGTTCCGACCCCCATAAGCCACATTTTCAGAGCCTTCTGCCTGGGAATGCTCAGACTGGCCATCACAGTGGAGCAAGGCAGCAGCCCATATGCCTTGGGAACCTTGGCCCAGACCAGAGGTTGCAGTAGTGACATATTCCCAGCCTGCCAAGTGCTCAGGGCTGTCTCCTGCATCCCAGAGGAACTGTCATGCCTCATCCTCATAGCCACTCCAGCGAGGGAGGGGTCTCTTGCTCAGAGGAGGGACGCCACACACTGGGTCACCCACGGATGACAGTCCAGGGCCTGGGATCTGAGTGGGAAGGAACACTTTCCCCTACTCAGCAGCACAGCTGTCCTGGTCGTCAATGTCTGAGATGTATAATCCCTAGACCCCAGGGCCAGAATGCCAAAGTGCTCCCTGGGCACCAAGGCTGTTTCTGAAATTCCTTCCAGGCTGGGAGTACCTGTTGGGTCTGTACCCAGCTCTCCTGTCCAGACCCCATGCCAGGGGCTATGGATGTGCATCTCATTCCCAGCTTGCATGTGGCCACCAAGGGCACATGGGATGGAGGCTTGGTCCTTGATAAGGTAGCACTGAGAGTCAGGAGTCTTTAGGAAGTAGGACACAGGTAGAGAGGTCATGAGGCATGGCTTACAGAAGGAATAGCACCGCTATTGTGCTGTGAGCTGGTGTTGTCTGAGTGGCTTGCCATGCTGGCGTAAGCCTGGCTGCTTGGTCACCCCGGCTTCTGGTCTTGCATGTGATCTCCCATGAGGAGGCCATCCACCACAAGGCCAGGCAGAGGGTCTACCAGAAACCATGAGATGAGCAAACCTCTTTCCTTTATAAAATACCCAGCCAAAGGTGTTTTGTTATAGCAACAGAAAATAGTTCAAGTCACTGGCTGAGAAGGATACATCCTTTCCTCCCACTTCTTGGAGAAAGAAATGAATATGTGATTGTTAGAAAGACAGCTCTGTATTTCCAGCAGTATAAACATGAGAGATGTTGGCTGCCCCCTTCTACTTCCCTCTTCTGCAGAGAGCAGTCTTCCCAGGGGAATTCCTGAGGATGTCTGGGAGGGTTGACAGCCACCAGAATATGTCCACAGCCCACGCCCAGACTCTTGGAGTCACTGCAGCCCAGAGATCAGAACAGAACCCAGTGCAAGCCAGGCCTTAGCCAGCTGTTGACTCTTTTCTGGGCCTCATGGGAAAGAGCAGCTGTCGTGTGACTGGAATTGTGAGCAGGATAGGTAGGAGCCTGAGTGTTGGGAATGCTCCCGCTGGCACAGGCAGAAGCCAGAGGAGGCCCTGGAGCCAGCCATGCCTGAAGCCGGTGTGGTTTCCAACTTCAGAAGCCAGAAGCCACGTCTCTTGTCGGTTTCCATCCCACGCACACCAGTGATTCTGCTGGGCACAGTCTGTAAATGACAAGTCAGGATCTCCTGTGCTAGGAATAAACTTTGTTCTTTTCTAGTTGATTAAGGAAACTAAAAATTCTGCACACTCTGCCCATCCCTGAGCCATTCTGGAGCCTCTCAAGCCTGCCCCACCCTGTGGTCCTGGCTCCTGGCACCCCTCAGAGCTCCCCTGCAGCCTGGGCCAGCCCCCACAGCTTTCCTAGCACCGCCCTCCCTTGTCCCTCCAAGAAGACCAGGGGAAACTGAGAAGAGTGGAGGTGAGAGTCATCAGACTCTGTGGATAATGCAGCCTAAGAGGAAGACAATGAAAAACCAAGCTGGATGTAGCAAGACAGGCCCTGTAATTGCAGCAATTCAGGAGGCTGAGTCAAGAGGATCACAAGTTCAAGCTCAGCCTGGGCAACTCACCAAGACCTTGTCTCAAGATTAAAAATAAAAGGGCTGAGAATAGAGCTCAGTGATAAGGACCCCCTGGTAGGATGTCCAGTAGAGCAGATAAAGGAAAAAGCCCTTTCGACCCATAGCCCAACATTCATATGTTTATGAACAGCCTGCTTTGCAGCAGCAGTATGCATTTTAGGTGGTATTCACACTCTGCTGACCTGTTTTTCAAGCAAATGTTTAAATAGAAACCTTCAGCTCTCTTGTCCTGTCCTTCAGGGTCTCCTGGAGCTGTGGGTCCTGGACACTCCTTCCCGCCTGAGTTGTTTTCCAAACTCTCAGGACAGTGAGTGAAAGGCGGCCTGGCCCGTGGGGAGGGCCGGTGAGTCACCGGGGAACAGATCGGAGAATGAGCTGGGCTGGGGGCAGGGCAGGGGGCCGGATTCCAGGAAGGGCTCGGCAGGAAGCCAGGCAGGAAGGGGCTGGGGACTTTCTGGAAGGGCAGGCTGCAGAGGCCTGGGCAGGCCAGCCAGGGGTGTCCCCTTCCAGATGTGGGGACCCCTAGTGCTCCCTGGCATAGGCCAGCCTGGGGGTGGGCGGTGTTGAGGCCAGGCGGGGAGGTGGCCTCCAGGAGGGTGGCTGTGGGCCCACAGGACAGCAGGGAGAACCTTGAGGAGATGACCACTTCCGGCCCAGGAAGGGCAGGGCCACTGCGTCATCGACACTGCGAATCCACAGTAGGCTTGGAGGGGGCAGGGACAGGACACTGGGCTGTACCCAGTCTAGGAGAATCAGATTGGGAAGGTCACTGGATAGAGAATCCTATGCTGGGATGGAATGCCCTGTGGTGGGATGACTGGGCCACTCCTTGAGGTCCCCAGATTTCTGTACCCTCTCTTCCCATTAGCTAAGTCACAGGACTGAAAGAGCATGGTGATACACTGGGGGTCTGGGTAGGGCCTCTCATGCTGACTAGTGCTGGGGACCTGGGTTCTTTCTGCCTTGTTTCTTTGCTATCTCATGTGGTCCCAGATGGCCCATCCACAGGGCAGGGAGACAGAAAGGGTATCGAGCCCATCATGTGTCAGCCCACCTTTGTCCAAAAGACACTGATGGCCTCTTACAGAATGACTCTTCCCATGGCAAGAAGGGACAAAAGTTCTCAGTGGGGGGCAGCCTCTGCCTATGGAGCTGGAAGTCTTGACTGCCTCAAGAACAAGCCCTTCTCACTGGCCAGTGTCCCCCCCCCCAGTCAAAAGTTACATTACACAGCAATGTGCCCAGGGTCCTGCAGCCCCTCATAGCCTGCTGGGGTCTGAGTGCAGCTCATCTTATCCCCTGAGGGGAGCAGTGGCAGGGAGCCTGGGAGCAGAGAGAGGGAGGCCCACAGATCCCAAGGTCACCTGAGTGTGAGGTGCCTCTCAAGGAATGGACTCAGCCTGTGGCTGCCTGGCTCCAGGGGCCATCTTGCTCCCTCTGATACCTCTGCCATTGCCATCCACCAGGGCAGTGCCCCTCAGGGGTGGGCCTACAGCAGAGCCCACAGAGGTCATCTGTTCTTGGCACCTCTGGAACTGTGAGCTAAGTGAGCCCTTAAGTAACTCAGGGCAGGTGATAGGTGAGGGAAACAGAAGGCTGACTGACCCATCAGGCTATGCCTCCTGTCCCCTCCCCTGGTCCCTGCTATGACAGCCAAGAGCACCAGCATCCCTCAGGACAGACTCACACATTCCTTCTCATCTCAGTCTCGAGGTGAAGTGGTCCACAGCCCTTCTGCCCACAAATTAATGAAAGCCTACTACCAAGCTCCTCCCCAGGCCCTGGTCTCACACGGGGGTTCTGACTTGCACCTGCAGATCCCAGATGCCATCCTTCAGGGATTGCACTAGGTCCAAAAACCATCCCTACTTGCCCAGCGAGGGCAAAGTCTTGATGAGGATTTGAATCAGGGGTCACGAGGGTCCTGGACAGATGGGGCCATTTGTCGCATAGCCAGAAGAACTTTATAGAGATTGGAGGTAGGGGAGAAGAAAATAGAGCCAGGGGACCAGAGAGACCGGCCTCCATGACAAAATCCCAGTGCCTGGATCCACCAATAGCTGCAGCAGGATCCACCCCAGAATATTTTCCACTTGGGCCAGTTAGAAGCTGATGTAATGCCACTTGCTGCCCACATGTGCTGCGACACAACTGTATGACAGGGCTACAGGAGGGTGGAGAGCAAGGACCAGTTGCCCAGGCTCCTCCCCCTTGGTGTCCGTCAGTCTGTCTCCTCCCTCCCACAATGACCCAGCACACTGACATCATCGCAGTACAAGTTCCAGAGGGAAACAGGAACTTCTGTCCCTCAGGCCAGGAGCTCCCATCTGTTAGAACCATCGGACTGGTGGGGCAGACAGGGAGGCAGGTGGAGCCCAGGCCAGTTCTGACTGATCCAGGAAAAAAGCTTGCACGTGTGTGTGTTGGGGGGAGGGGTAGCAGTTCCTGAGTCCTTGTTTATTCTGAACAAGGACTGACACAGCCAGATCAGCAGCCACAAGCCCGGGTGCCAGCGTGTGCCACTTGGAATGCGTCTTCATTGCTTCCGCTGGTTCCCTAAGAAATGATTCTTTCCATCTTTAGCCAGGCATGGTGGCACACACCTGTAGTCCCTGCACTGGGGAGGCTGAGGCAGAGGGATCACCATGAGTTTGAGGCCAGCCTGGGTTACACATTGTACATAGAGTTTTTTGTGTAGTGCTGGGGATGGAATCCAGGGCCTCAAGGCTGCAGTCCCTCCCCCTCAAGGGCCGGGTGCATGCCCGTCTCACGGGGAGCTGGGCCTTGACAGTGACCACACGGGCACATCGTCCCCAAGAGCACATGATGGGACGGAGCCCAGGCTGGGGTCAGGAAGTCTTCTGTGAGCTGCACCAGCATCCTGGTCCTCAGCTGCTGTCGCAGTCCTCGGACACTTCCCGTGCTGCACAGGATGGAAGACTTCAAAACATTTCCCAGAGAAGTGTGCGCCTGGGGTTTGGGCCCCGCCAATCAAGCGACCCGCATGGGTTTGGAGGAGGAAACAGCTCCGTTCCTTATAAGGTTCCTAGGCTCAAGGCTGGGAAGAAGTCACTACTCTGCTTCTCGGTTGTCTGCCAGCAACTGAAAGAGGTTTCCAGGTGCCAGGATGGGCGGTAGCTGAGGGCGTGGCCTCGGGAGGAATGGGTGTGGCCACGAGGACCCTGGCATCTCTAACCAATGAAACAGTGAGCAGCATGGGCCTTTTTTTAAGTAGAGTTACCCCAGGTATTTTTACAGCAAGAGGGAACTGATGCATACAAGAGACCTGAGAACATCCCAGATGCCATGCGCCAGGGAGACTCCACGCCAGGGAAACAAATGGGGCCGCAGTGCTGAGTGGAGAGTGGAGGCATTGGGGACCAGGGAAAGACAGAGGCACCCCAGCCGCAGCGGCTCACAGTCTAGCAGGGGAGATAATAAAGGCAGGCAAGATAGCTTCAGAATAGGAAGGGTCAGGAGGTGAGGGGAGGCTTCGGAGGGGAGGAGATAAGCTCCAGGCTTGGAAGTGAGAGGGGAGGAGGCAGACACGGAGGTGGAGGGCATGGTGTGGCCCGAGAGAGACAGGGGCCTAGTGGCAGGGAGTGCACAGCAAGGCCGAGGGCAAGCATGTGGCCTAGAAGAAGCCAAGAAATGGGAACAGTGCTCCGGGGCCAGAATCTGCTCACCAGAGCTCTCGTCCAGACTACCTGGCAGCCCCACCATCAACTTGGAGAAGAGGACTTGAAGATGCCACTCAGGCCAGCTGCCAGGGGCCACATGCAGAGGGCAGAGGATGGGATGTGGAAGAGTGAAGAGTGATGGCCAGATACCCGGCTCGGAACTGGCTTACTTGAAATGATCACTACTGATGGGAGTAACTGACAAATCCAGACATGAATCAAGCTCACAGCCAAAGGGGCTTACTAACTGCCACTCTCCCCTAGCTCTGGCTGTCTTGCCCCTTGGTTTTTCTTCTCTGATGGTCAACCTCTCCTTCTGGTGGCAAGATGGCTACAGTGCTCCAGCCCTTTCATCTACCAGGTCTTGAGGCCATTAGAAAACAAGGACTGTTTCTGGTTCAACCTGGATCATACCCTTCTCTGAGGCCACAGCTGTGGGCAAAGGAGAGAAGGGCATCGACTAGCAGGTGGTCCTCAGAGGGAGTCAGGCTGAGCTAATAAAAGAGGAAACGGATGCTGAACCATCAGCATCAAGGACCTCCAGCAAAGAAACACCACAGCTAAGTAGTAGCAATAAATAATGACATCCCTCAGTGTCACCCTGTTGGCCTATTTCCCCTGCATCACCTCCATCGGTTGCAACAGTTGTGTATCAAGCACCTTCCAGAAGAGGGAGCCGCTGAGCAAAGGCTTGGGGCAGACAGGACTTGACCCTGGATTTCCTGGGCCACAATGGCTGGGAGGAGCTTGAAAGTGTGGCCACGTGGCAGTGGAGGACAAGCAGAGGACCAGATTCAGGATGCAGGGTGAAGGCAGATGGGGTACAAGACTGGGGGACCCAGATTGCCAGGACCTCCGGCATCTATGCCACCAGGGCTGGGGCCCTTCAGCCCACACTGGGCCTCTGCAGGGAGCCTATGCCTGCAGGAAGGAAACCCTCACTCCTGCCCCGGGCCAGGCACCCTTTTCAGGACAGGAAGGGGAGAAGGGAGGTGGCATGGAAGCAGCTGTGGAATGCAGGGCAGCAGGCGGCCACTCATGGCCCTCAGCTGTGGGCAGGACCTGGAGGGCAACAGGCACCACGATGCAGGCCTGGCCAGGCCGGAATTCCTGCAGGACGCTTTGTTCTCCCACAGCGGCCCCTACAGCTATGGGGCCCCCCGGTGGCAACCAGGACAAACCTCAGTGCTGGGCACTGCCCTGGGCCCCTTCCTGGGCACCGACGCCCACCGGCGCCATGGCCCCGCCCAGCCCGCCACCTTGGAGCCACCGGGAGCCTGGGCCCAGTCCAGCTGGACGGGCCTCATCCACTCTGGCCAGCCGGTCTCACCGAGGCTGTCGTTTCCTCTGTCTGTGACAGAGGCCACCCCCATGGGCCCAGCTGCCTCTGTTCCCTGCCAGACCATGTCCTCAGTGCAGCCTCTGGGGCACTGTACTGGACCTGACCCATGTCCAGCCCTCTGTACAACACTAGGCTGCAGCTCCTGCACTTCAGAGCTGGCTGCCCAGACAAATCTGGAGGGTGCTGCAGGGAGCTGGTACCAAGTCTCATGTTGCTTGGATTTATTTCTTGGGACAAGGAGCGTGGAGCACCCGAGGGCTCAGCACGGCAGGCAGTGTGTAGCTGGGTGGTGCAGCCTGGCTTCAGGACGCAGGTGCCCTGGGCACTTCCTGTCCCCTGCTCTCTGGGCTGCTCATTACTGCACGAGGAGCCCGTGGCCCCATCTCAAGGACATGTGACGGAGGACAATGGCATGTGCCAAGGGAAGTGAGCACATAGTCCTACTTGTTGGCCAGGTTGTTAAGAGATGGGGAGACAGTTTTCATGGGCAGTCACAAAAAACTTGTTATTTGAACCAACAAGGATTTTAGTTTTTAGTGTTTTTTCCCCACATACACACAATGAAAAATCTGAAGTGTTATTCAATGGCTAATGAATGCCTGGGCTAAAATCAGTGATGTTGGTTGTTCATGATCACAGTATGGCTGCTGTAGCTCCAGCCATCAGATACATGCATGGAGGAGAGAAGGATGCACCAGCTGTCCATCCCATTTCGTCAAGAAATAAAATCTTGGGCCAGGGAGATAGCTGGGCAGTCTAAGCACCTGCCTGACAAGTGGAAGGACCCAGGTTTGATCCCAGGTACTGCATGCCACATGCCATGTTGGCCCCACACTGAGCCAGTCACCAAAATCAGGTCATGCATGTCTGTAATCCCAGTGCTGGGAAGGCTCGCCGCTATGAGTCTGAGCTGCATAGCAAGACTCTGCACCAAATATATATATATATATA
>PVKA01046325.1:0-15003 GCA_004027165.1 Ctenomys sociabilis
ATAACGCTGTGCTTCTACATAATTCTATGATAGGCAAGATCTGCACTAATGGTGGTTGGACAGGATATTATGTCAGCTTTTAGTGCTATGGTCATCCACTAGGTAAATAATTATTGAATTTTTGATATAATTTCAGCTATAAAAAAACCTGTAAATATAATATCATGTATGCACCTTGTACAATACCAAAACGTTATGACAACAGCTTGCTATGTATTAATTCATCAACTCTGTATGGTTAAGGTGTTTTGAAACTGTCTGATTGACATTTGTATTTTAATAAAATAAAAATAAATGGAAAAAATAGTTATTGATTCCACTGGATTACTGAGCTATGGATTTAAAATGTTAAAAATTCAACTGATCCTCAAAGACTAAGAAGACTGCTCTATTTGCAGCAGAAGCTAGGTTCATTTCTCTGAACAATTTACCTTCAAGAATTCCTTGGCCGGCCTGGTAGCCCAGTGGACTAAAATGACTGCTTAGGCGGAGTGGATGACCAGGGTTCGAGCCCCAGGCTACCTTGACTGCCCTACTCCTAGGGCCTAGGGCATGCTGACATGGAGATTGAGACTGGGTCTCATGGAGCACACCTGTGATCCCAAGGCTTGGGAGGCTGAAAACAGGAGGATCACTATGAGTCCGATTTATGTAGTGGGAATCTGTAGACTCTGTGTCCCTTGTATTAAATGAATTAAAAAATTAAAAAAAAAAAAAAAAAAAAAGAATTCCTTAACCCCTTCCTTCCCTCATACCTCCATCTCTGGTTCCCTTACCATTTGAAAGTTAGATCTCTGCTTCCTGTTATCTATGCTTAATTTTTACTTCTTACTTATATGTTGGGTTTCTTCTGTAAGAGAAGAAGCCTTGAAAATATAGGGCTCTTTGTTGGTTTTGTTTTTCCTAAATGGAAAGAAGATTATGATTTGGAGGGATCACACAAGAATGGAAACAAAGAAAAAAATTAAGATGTGTTATGTATGTGTTCAAACTTCCCATGGCAAACATCACCATTATGTACTACAAACATGTACAAATCTAAAGAAATCTTGATAAAAAAGAAGAATGTCTTAATACAGGAAAGGAGAATCTTATACATCACACAGCCTATTCATTTTCCAAATGAGAAAGTGATGTATCATGGAAGAGACACAAACAACAGACTTTGATGAGAATCTTGATAGCTCCATATACTTCAGGAAAAGGATCTACAAAGGGTTCTGATCAGTGTTTAAATGAAGAGATTGCTCTTAGAAGAATAGGCAAAAAAATATTTGGAGAGATTTAATCAGATACTGACTTGAAAAATCTCTTATAAAAACATTTTTAAAAATTTCAGCAAATGGTTCCATAAATCTATACTGCATAATGCTCTATTAATTTAACATTGTTAGTGAAAAAGTATTCTAATATGCAAACTTCTAGATAAGTAGTTGACTCCCTAATACCCTAATTCTAATTTTCTGCTTTATTATTTAACTCAATTTTTGTACTCAATATAAAGGCAAGAAATGTTTACTATGGATAAAAACATATATGAAAATATGAAAGAAGCAAAGTCTAATCACATAAGAATTAATAATTCTTTGATATTTTGTCTCTGGTGTGATATTCACATAAATATGTATACACCGAGTATTAACATTTTCTTACATATTAAACATGTGAATGATGTCTGATTTTGGCATTTAAAGATAATTCTCTAGTAAAATCCACCATTTAAAGAAAATTCTTACAAGAGAACAACATTCAAATGACCATATAGAATTCAGGGGTTAGTTTGCTGATTTTCATATTACTAATAATCAAGCTGTAAATATATGTGCCCGTGGACTTTTTGCGCAGGCTAAAGACACTGGTATTTTATTTATTTATTTGTTATTTATTTATTTATTGTATTTTATTTATTTTTTATTGAAGAACAAATATCAATGAGACAGTTTCAAATCAAATTAACAGGACAGATTCAATAATTAATACATTACAAATTGTTTTCCTAATGGGTTGTTATAGTACAAGGTGCATACATGGTATACTTACAGACACAATTATAGCAGATGTCTCTAATCAGTAAATTAAGAGAATGGAGCTGTATATTTATTTTTTTAAAGCTGAATTATATCACAGAATCAATAATTAATACTTCCTACCTTGTTATCTTCCTAGTGGTTGTCTATAGTACTAGAAGCTGACATAATATCCTGTCCAACCACCATTAGTGCAAATCTTGCCTCTCATAGAATTATTCAGAAGTACTGCATGTTGATCCTAACTATACTGTTTATAAAAACACATCATGGTTTTTCCTTTGTATCCCCCTTTTTTGTCTAGACCTGTCAAAACAGGGCACTCCATTGTCATTAAACCATTATAGGTGCCTGAACTCAGCAACACAATCAAACACAGTCCAGCAGTCCACAATAATAGTGAGTTATCTGAAAAAGTTGTTGACTATAGCCATTTACAGCTCAATTTATTATTATGTCCCATGTTATATACCTTAATTTTATACTTTTCTGCTGGATGGTTAAGAAGGAGATAGAGCAAGACTGATATAACAAAAAAATGTAGCTTTTGTATCTGATGAGATCAGTCAAGTCCCCTTAGAGTTTATCTTGTAATCCTGTGCCTTACTCAGCAGATCTTTTGTCTGTGTCAGCCACGTGGTTGAGTCACAGTGATTGCTTGATGAGTTTGCTCTCTGTGAGTCTGACGGAAAATTTTCTCTCCATGTGACTCTCCTTAGGCACACTATAGATCATCAATGTCCTTCCTCTGTGGATCCATAATCTCCTTGATAAGAAAATTTAGGGCACAACTCAGTTTCATAATGATACAGTACAAGTTCTTCTATGTCCCGAGTCTTCACTGACCTTGAAAGGCTAGGTCCAAAATGTTGGCTGACCTTGTGGGCCTTCTATTTCTCCAATTTTTGGTCTGTGATCTTAGGTTGTTAACTATTCAAAAGAAAAGCTGATTAGTACCTTGCAGCATGTGCCGTTCAGTTTGCCCTAACTATCGACTAAATTTTTAGTTGTTATACATTTCAATTTGTATTTGTTCTTTTCATTTCTGATACTAGGGAGAATATACGATATTTGTACATGTGTCTGGTTTATTTCACTGATGAGTATATGTTCAAGTGGCATCCACTTCAATATAAATCTTTCAAGTTTATCATTCTTTATAGTCAAGTAATGATCTATTATGTAGAAATACCACATCTTTTTCAACCATTCCTCATGTGATGAACAGCTTGGTTGTTTCCAAGATTATGCTATCACAAATTGTGCTGCTATAAACATAGGTACAAGTTGAGGTAGAGTCCATCTATTCCAATTTTCTGTAGGGTTCTGAACATGAATGTGTGTTGGACTTTGTGAAAAGCTTTTTCTACATCAGTTGAGATGATGATGTGGTTTTTAGATTTCAGTCTATTAATATAGTGTATTACATTTATAGACTATCGAACCATCTTTGCATCCCTGGGATGAATTCTACCTGGTCATGGTGTATGATTTTCTTGATGATTTGCTGTTTTCTACTTGCTAGGATTTTATTGAGGATTTTTGTATCTATATTCATGAGGGAGATTGACCTGAAGTTCTCCTTTAGCAGTGTCTTTCCCTGGTTTTGGAATCAGTATAATACTTGCCTCCAGAAATTATTTTGAGAAGACTTCATTTTCAACTTCATTGAAGAGTTTGAGGAGTGTATGGATTATATCTTCTGTAAATTTCTTATAGAATTCAGCTGTGAATCATTCAGGAGCTGGATTTTTCTTTGTCAGTAAGCTTTTTATTATGTTTCTTTTTTCCTTGCATATTATTGGCTTATTGACAGTTGGTTATAATTGAAATGTGTTGACTTATGATTGTCATGATATTTACCTGCTGTTGTTAACACCTTTGTATCCTGTGTTTAATTGTTTGCCCTGTTTAGTTAGGTTCCTTCCATTCTCATTCATGGAGTTCTGGTCATTGAGGTCTCTTTCTAAAACATCTTTTAGTAGCTTGGGTAGAGATGGCTTTGTCATCATGAAATTTTTTAGTTGTTTTTTGTCATGGAAAAATTTCACTTCTCCATCAAACTTGAAAGAGAGTTTTGCAGGGTATAACAGTCTGGGTTGGAATTTGTTTTAATACAGGACTTGAAGAACTGTGCTCCATGTTCTCCTTGCCTTCATGGTTTGTGTAGGGAAGTTAGCTGTAATTCTGATGGGTTTTCCTTTGAATGTGATCTGCTTCTTCTCTCTGGTAGCTTTCAGTATAATATTATTGTATTGGATTTCTGGGATCTTGACTATTATTATATGCCTCGAAGTGTTTTTACTTGGGATGAAATTGTTTGGTGTTCTGTATGCTTTGGTTACCTGAATTTTGGATTGTTTCCACATATCTGGGAAGTTTTCTGTGATTACTTCTGCCCATATTCTTTTTATATCATTTGTATTGTCTCCTTCATTCTTATTTATGCCAATTAACCTCACATTGTTTATGTTGGCATTATCTTACAAGTGATGGATTATTTTTTCCTTCATTCGCATTGTTTTTAAAAGATCATTCCTCACCTTTTCACTAGCTGCACCAGCATCCTCAAGATCTAAAACTTTGTCTTCACTTTCACTCAAATGGTTTTGTAGACCCATGATTGATATTTTTACTTCTTCTATATCTCTTTGACTCTGCTTTATGCATTTTATTTCTTTTTTGTATTGCTTATTCCAGGAATCTGTCATATTTCTGATCTCCTGTATTTTTTTATCAATGTCTTCTTTAGAGGTAGTTATTAATTCTTTTACCGCAGAGTGTCTTCCAAATTGGGTTTCTTCTATATATTTCTGGAATTGATTGTCTACTTCAGATACTATGATTTCAAAGAATTCTTTCTTTATTTCAGAAATTATTTCTGCTTTGAGTTCCTCTTCACCTTTCTGCTGTTGTTTCTTTGCTTCTGATGCTGTTAATTCATATGTTTCAGCTGGAATAGTGCTCTCTGCACTTGTTCTGGGTGCACATTGGGTTTTCTCCATATGTTTCTGGATTTGATTCATAACTTCAGATGCTATGCCTTCAAATATTTCTTTTTGTATTTCAGGCATTAATTGTGGTCTGAGTTCCTCTATACCTGTCTGCTGTTGTTCCTTTGCTTCAGTCTCTATTACTTCATTCATTTCAGCTGAGCTAGTGTCCTATGCATTTATTGGTGAACTCAAGGCCTGAGATTGCATTTTTCTCCTTGTCTTTGTCATTTTGTATAGCACTGATTTCTGATTTTTAGTGTAGAGCTTTGGTGCAGTTATAACCTTACAGCATAGTGAGACTCAGGTGCCAGTCTATTAAGTTTGAGATTATCCAGTTAGGCCTGGCCTGGATCTAGTTGTTGTGTTCAGTTCCTCTTTGCTGCAGTTCTTCTGGTGCAACTGTGAGCCTATGGTTCCCCTCTGTTGGGTCCCTTGTCAAGGGAGCACTGGGGAGTGCATAAGCTCTCCCTCACACTCACCATGCTGTGCCGGGGTTGATCGAGTGCTGTGAGAGTCACAGAAATTCTCACTCCCGTGGTGGGCTCAGGGGCAGTGGCTCCCTGGAGTTGCCAGGCAGGCCTGTCTGGGGTGTCTCAGGCAGACCTCTGGCTAGGATGTCTTGGGGCCTAAGGCTCTAGATGGCACAGAGCACACAGGGAGAAGCCAAAGGCTCTCCCTCAGACTCACCATGCACTTTCTGAATTTGGATGCCCAGGGAGCCAGGAAAATTCCCACTCACTCGGCAGGCTTGGGGGCAAGGCCTCCAGGAAGTTGCCAGCGAGTTGGCCCTGGTTTCTCAGGCTGGTGGCTCTTTCTTGCTCAGAGGGCTGGGGGTTAGGACCTATTTATTTTATTTTAAGGAAAAGTCTACAGAGTGTCCAAGGTTTCACTATTAGATTGGAATCACAGTGATCCACCTCTTTACACCCTCCCAAGAACTGGGATTACAGGCGCACACCGCCACTCCAAAGAAGTTGACATTTTAGAAGAGCAAGGGTGTATGTATTCAGCACTTTCACATATACAACTGAATGACCCCGGGCAGGTCTCTCCCAAGCCAAGGGAAAGCAGTCACAGCACAGTACGCACCACCCCAGCCTCTTCTATGCTGCCAAGCTGCACTGTGGTCAGTAAACTTACATATTATTTTACTTTGTTCAAATGCTTCTATGTTTTCTACTTAAATAATTCCTTAGACAGGAAAATCTTGTCCTTGTTAATTAGAAAACACTTTACACATTACTTGCTGATAGTTATCTTCTGTCTCCTATGTGTATACCAAGTTTTTCATCTTTTAATTGATTTCTGACTTATAAAATTATTATATAGTAATATAAATCTACAACTGTCAACAAATATTTTCACTTGTTTTTGTTTTTTTGATACTTTTGTGCCATGCTCAGAAAGGTATTTCAAGCTCTAAGTTTATAAAAATATTTGGTGTATGAGGAAAATGATAGAATACAAAGATAACATTTTAAAAATTATATCATTTGAATTATATATGCAGAAATGCAAGAAAAAGAAACTTTTGTTTTCTAAATGGTTTCTCAGACATGCCAACATCTCTTAATGACAAACTTAATTTTTCTCTGCAGATTCTTTTACCATATATTACATTCCTATAATCCATGAATACTTAAATATCTTTCTATAAATATATATATTTTTAAGTTGTACCTTATTAAATATATATACTTAGTTCTAGTTAAAATAGAAATTTTGATGGAATGACATAAAGATGTAGACTCAAATATTAAGAAATCAATATATTGCTTAGTCCTCCACTCAAACACATGAAAATCATGACGATGAGTAGCTCTTACAATCACTACAGTAATTACATTGACGTGCATGTTGTACGCTTCCAAGCTGGGGTTTTTTGTTGTCATTGTTGTTGTTTTTAATCTTTTATTTATTTATGTATTTGGTACAGGATCTCCCTATGCAGCCCTGCTGTCTCATCCTCCCCAGTGCTGAGATTATAGGCGTTTGCCACCACACCCAGTTTTGATGGCTGGCATGGCATTTGGTACCAGGGATCAAACCCAGGTCCTTGCACTTGACAGGCAGGTTCATAACACTGAGCTATCTTCCCAGCCCAAACTGGTTATTTTGGATGTGTTAAAAATATTGATTTTTCAGATGATGTGCAATAACTTCACTCACGTTCCTTACAATGGATTCTAGCAAATACTGCTAGGTTTCTTTGTAGGACAAGGATCACACCACTGAAAAATGATGCTGGGCTGGGGGTGTAATGGAGCGGTAAAGCGCTGGGTTAGCGGATGAGAGGCCTTGGCTCAGTCTCTAGCACTTCCAAACAATAATGACTTTTTCCTCCAATTCTCTAGACGCCTTTCTCCATGCATTTTTCCGTTTATTGTTAAAACCACTGAACTGTGAGCCTAGTTTACTAAAATTAACTGTGACTTATCCTTTTGTAGGAAGTGTGACTGTATGCTTCCAATTTTCTTGTTGTATTTAAAGCCACATGATGAATAAATGAAGATACATGTATAATGTATGCTAAATTTGAATAAATTCTAACTTGATTTCAATGTTATTAATTTTCTGCTAAATCAAGTCTCTTGTCCAGTAGCATTTAAAGTAGATTATTGATAGAACTTTTAATATTTATTCAAATCTATGAAATCATTTTGAAAATACAGCTTTAGAAAGTCAATTTTTCTTTAAATATACTTCACTGAATTGCTGTGCAATCATTTCTGTGTTTTAAAACTGCATCTTGATTTTTCTAATGCATGCTATTTCTGCTGGTTCTTGTTCATATTGCCTTGTTCATTGAATGCCTTGTTATCATTGATTGTTTTCTGATTATAACCTTGACCAATTTTTGTGAGGATTTTCTGGTTCCAGGAGATCCTGTGCTTGGCTCTGCCAGATAATCTTGGTGCCTGCAACATTGTTAAATTGACTGGTAAAATTAGTTGACCAAACCTAGCAACATAGCCTATGGCCAAAAAATCATACAGATTATTTCATTTTTGTCTTTCTTGTCTCCTTCTTCAAGCAGGGTACCCTGCTTTACAGTTCAAGGTGGAGGTTCAGGTGAATGGGTATGTTTACCAAGTTTAAGGTATGCTATTACAAACAAAGGTATTGGCTTAAATTTAAACTTCAGATTAAGTACAAATAATTCTTAAAGAACAAGTATATATCAAATGTCTTGGAACACTAATATTAAAGCAATTTCCTTCTTTACCTGAAATTCACATCGAACTTGCCATCCTTTTTTCTGTCTGAAAATTCAAGTTCTTTCCCTAAGGTCACATAGCAGGAGAGAACCACTTAAAAATGCCTCTGTGGGCAGATGCTGGCCCTTGGCTTCCAGTCCTTTTGTCTGACAAGGTACAGTTGTACAACATGGACAAATGTGTAAGAAAAAAATGGCTTTGATGTGATTCATCTGATTTAGGTTGTATTTCCAAAATTTCTCTGATAGGTCCATTGGTGATAGTAGTAGTGATGTTAAGCCAAAACTGTATTGCTCTAGGCAGGAGGGATGACAGGCATAACTGAATCTACATTATTGTGGATGTAGAGGAGGTGATCCTGTGTCTTCTCTGAGACTCCTGGGTGGCACAAATACATATTAAATGTGTAAGTAGCAAGGAGTACTGCAATAGATATATCTTTATCTGATAGATATTTTTCATAATTTTAAGCACTAGTAAATTGAACATATAAAAGTGGAGCTTTCATCTCAGCTAGAACTAATTACTCCTTCCTTGAGGCTGTCAAAGCAATTTGTAACTTAATATGGCACTAAAACTTTCTTGGGTTATAGATTTATATATAAATGTCTGACTTTCCCTTCAGTTGAAAGCTTCCTGATGCCACGGGTTCATGTTTTTGCCTTCAGAGCTCAAATAGCCCTTGGTAAGGTTGTGGCTGAAAAGCATTCAGCACTCAAAAGAGGTGAAAGAGGAACTAGTGGAAATCTTACCTCAAAATAAAAGTAATGCATCTTCTACATTAGCAAGGGAAAAAAATAGAAATACAGATGTGAGCAGGAAAAAACAGGCTGAAAACAGATGTAAGGTGTAAATTTTATCTAAGAAGCATAGCAGAGCTGTTACATACTATTAACACTTCATTTTGAAGGAATCTGTTGTTGACACATCTGGGAATATTGCCATGCAGGATTGATACAAGGCAGATGTTTGTTAATGAGGACAGAGTGAAGAGTATATCTGGAGCCTGTGGGATTGCATGACCTGTTGGGATGCTGTAGTGCTTGACCTCAGATATTTGCTGACTGCACAGGACTGGGAAGTTCAGGTGCAGGACTGGAAAGAGAAACCTGTGAGAAAAATTGCTTTACTTTCAGTTCCATCAAGATCATATAATAGTTCTCCAGCAGAACTTACAATGTTGTCCAAGTATGGACAAAAAAGATGAAGAATAGAGTTCTTGGAAAGCTGGATCCAAAAGTCCTACAACTTATTTCCCCCTGAGGAGGAGCAATGACTCTGGGAACGAATCTGATCGATCATCTATGAATTTATTTGCTGTAATTGTAGCCTATCTCCCATTCTGTATCTCTTGTATTGATCAGGGGCATCTGAATGTAAGCTCCCACTCTAGAATCTCAGAGTCACATAGAATAAAGTGAGAGAGAGCATCAGTGCCAAGAAAGGGCATTATGGGTAGTGCCTCAAGTAGAGCAACCAATTAAATCTGGGCTGTTATCCTGTACAGGGAAAAAATCCAGATGAACACCACAAGAATCCCAATTGAAGAGGGCAGACAATTTCTTCTCAGAAAATGCACAAGTACATGATTTTGTTTGTTGCTGTTTTCCATTTGGCTTGTTTATGTGTATTTCTCTGCCTTAGAACATGTTATGATTACTTAATGTGTCAACCTTTGCAGGTCCACAAGTGTTTGAGTATTTGGCCAAATGTGATTTTGTTTGTTTCTGTGAGGATGTATTTGGCTGAGATAGAGATTTAAATTAATGAATTTTATTTATTTATTTATTTCTATTTTTTGGTGGAAATAGGGATTGAATTCAGGCCTTTGCACTTCCCAGGCAAGCACTTATTGTACTGAGCTATCTCCCCAGCCCCTGGTGAAGTTTAAATAAAGATGACCATACACCATTGTGTAAGTGGACTTCCTCTGATCAGCTGAATACCTGGAAAGAGCAGAAAGGCTGACCATTCCTGAGTGAAAGGTTTCTACCAGTCCATCTCTGGGTTTTGTCTGCAACATCAGCTCTTCTTGTTTCAGTGGCAGATGAGTTCAGAATTAAGCTCTAACATCTACACTTCTAGATTTCTACCCATCAGAGTTTTCTTTTGTTAATATCCACAATTACATGATGCAATTTTGATCATAAATTTCTTTTGCTTGGGCCAGCAAGATGGCTCAGTGGTCTAAAGCACCTGCTTAGGCAAGCTTAAGTAGGTGCAGGAGACCAAGATTTGATCACAGCACCACATGCTGGGCCAGCCCCTCCCTCAGGACTGGCTGAGCCAGCAATAAATAAATAAATAAATAAATAAATAAATAAATAAATAAATAAATAAATATAAGTTACTTGTTTCTGAGAAAATTGAACTAATGTTAGACAACAGGTAAATGGTATATGAGCATATAAAACATAACAAGCTTCACCCTGGAAGTATGAAAATGGCCACTTATAATATTCTAATTAATTTGTGAGGCAAATTGCCCCCACTTTCTTCTAACTGATTTCTAAATTTTCTCACAATGTAAACTTTAAAAATTCCTAGGGAGTGGCAGAATGCTGTATGATTTCCTTCAGTACATACTCCCCATTTCACAGGAATCCATCCTCTTATTCACTGTGATTTTTTTCTTTTTTTTATGTATTTAGTACAAGGGTCTCACTGTGTAGATCGACTTATAGTGATTCCCCTGGTTTCAGCCTCCCAAGTGCTGGGATTACATTGTTGAGTGTGATGGAAAGAGAGAAACTTGCAGTTGTATAAGCATCACTGTCCAGAAACATTTTAACACTAGAGGAAGTTAGGAGCTAAAGACAAAAAAAAGAAGAATGCTGCCCTTTGACTAGATTTTCCATGCAAGATATGGCCTATAAAAACCACTTTTAAAAATTTAGCTCAAGAGACAGTCAGTACTTCTGTCTCCATTATTGAGCACGTCTAAAGGAAACAAAAAATGAAACAGAAGTAAAAGGATGAAGAAGAAAATGTCCCAGTCCATCATTCAATAAGACTTGTAACACTTTCTTCCTAAGCCCCAGCCTCAAAATCTCTAATTTTAACATTTCACAAATCAGAGACAGCAGGTGATGTTCAATAAATAGTTTTCAGTACTAGTGTTATTCAGAGAAAAATTCACAGAACTCAAGAGCCCTTGAGCAAAAGCTTTCAACACATATTAAGCTAAAGAAGTTAGGGCCCTCAGTGAAGTGGACATGGAATGGGATCCCTTTCCTGTCATTCTTTTCCAGAATATCACCCTTGTCAACTATTTTATGCTTGCTACTATTCAGAAGTTGGCCCACCTGTGACTAAAGTGGAGAAGCATTTTCAACCCTCAGTTGCGGTAACTATAACTTCAAACAGAAGCCAGCGGGGTCTGGTAACCATGTACTGCACAGATTGCTTCACCAATGCCTAAGCCACTGCCTTTGTGTTGCTTCGCTCAACTTTACTTGGCAACCAAACTTTTTTACACTAAAGACAACTTTCATATGAAGGCAATTAATGAATGTATAAATATTTTAGACAGTACTAGCTGTTGTTACCTCCCCCCCCAGTTTAAATAGATGGAGCTATGTGTTAATATGAGCAACAATAAACAGAAATGACCTAGAGTGGGCTTGATTTCTGCCACATCTGAAAGAACTGAATCATCCAGACTGTCGAGTGGGAGGGGGCTTTAGTGTGTCTGCTGGTTGGATTTCCATGGCCCTCCTTTGTTCTCTACTTTCATTCTTCATTGAAGGGAAAATTTCCCTGACAACTTGTGGTTCTCACAAGCATGTTGTTCAAGTGATTCCAGCAAAGGAATAAAGATATGTGAGTTTTCCCATATGAAAGAGTAAAGATTTTGAAAACATATTCCATTCTAGTTTCTCATACACCTTTTTTTTTTAACACTTTTATTGGGACATGTTTGTAGCATATCATGTTTCCATTCCTTGAGGATGGATGGTACATGTACAGAACACATCTTGGTTTTCATTTTTCACTCTCTTTCCCTCCTACCCACACTCCTCCCTTCATCTCTGGATCTTCTTGGTAGAGAAAGATCTATCTCTACTTCCTATCATCCATCTTTTTATTTTTCTCTTTGTTTATATTTTGGTTTTTAAAATATATAATAGAAACCATATGATATTTAAGCTTCTATGTCTGAAGCATTTTGCTTAACATTAAGGTTTCAAGTTGTACCCATTTCCTATAATGGTTCATTTGTCTTTATGGCAGAGTAGTTCTCTGCTACTGTGCATAAATACCACATTTTGTTATGCAGTCATCTATCAGGTACTTTCCAGACTTATTGTGCTGTTAAAAAATAGTTATGCACTCAGCAAGATGCCCAGAAAGAGAACAGCTAGGTAAAAAAAGAAAAAGAATTTGTGGTTTTAGTTTTTCAAACATTTTTGCAGTGATTTCTGTTAGTGGTTGCACTAGTTTACATTCTTACCAACAGTGTACAAGGATTCTTCCCTCCTACAGTCTCATAAGCATTTGAATTAACACTGCTACTTTCAATGTCTTTGAAGCATAGCTTGAAAGGTGTGGGTATAGCAAGGAGCAAAGTTCCTGGGCCCTCTGGGGTCAAGAACTCACATCCTGAGAAAGACTCATCTATCAGCTGAAAATGACCTTAGATGGAGAAATGACAGAAGGTAGAGCTCACTCTTGCTGACTGCTGAAGGCTAAATCTGCGCTAGGGAGTCAAAGATGATCTTCCCAGCAGAACAACTGCGAAGCTATAAAAAGGGTGCACTTAGAAGACATGACCTGGAGGATCCCAGGCTGCCTAGAGATCTCGGGTCCACTTCTGCTCAGTTTTCATTTCATATTTCATGAGGCTGCCAAAATGCTTCCATTGATGCTCTTTCATAAGAGCAAAACAGAGGAGAGTTTTCCTTGCAGGTGTTAAAGGAGGAACACTGTGACTCACAATTCAACACTGTTGTGTAGTGAAAGTGGTAGAGTCGATGGCAGCGGGGATAAGGCTGGTGATTTTATTTAAAGTGAGAGAATCAATTTTTGGAAAATAGAATATCTTGCCTGGCTCAAAACCTCCTCCCCATCAAAATATCTTTCAGAGCTAAGTTGATGGTCTTCCATTTATTTTTGTCCTACATTTTTGAATTTGCAGAACTATTAAATCACTTAAAGCTGTAACTTTATTTTTAACATTTTAAAAATAATATATATTTCATGGTTTTATTTATTTATACTATATATCTGTTTCATGCATTTTATTACATGTATATGAATTTATACTGAAAAACTATTTCTGTAATTCATTAACATGCAAAATGGAATGTAAATACTCTCAACCAAGGCAGTACATTCATAAAATATCTAATACCATATTTAATGTCAAAAGTATACGTGTTTTCCTCTAATCTCAAGAACAAACTAAGGATACCTCTTCATATTCTTACTATTCAATATTTTACTGGATTTTCTGGACAATATAATATGGGCATATAAGGACATAAAATTGACACAGATTAGAAAAAAACTACTGTTTTCCTTAAAAATGGTAGTGTATGATGAACATTTGAAAATATCTCCAAACAGATAATAGAATTAATAAATTAGAGTAACAAGATGGCAGAGAACACAGTTAATAAACAAAGATTGATCATATTTGTATATAATAATTCAATTTATAATAGCACCCAAAGAATATGAACCACTGAAGGATGTACTTAACTAATATGTGAAAATTACTTTAATTACAAACTATACTTATAAGAAATTTTCAAATGCCTAAATGAAGGGAGAGAGGCACAAACCGTTGTCATGGGTTAGGCAAGTCCATATTTCTAAGATGCGGGGCATCCAACTCCCATCTGATATTTCTACACAAATGGGCGAGCCAATTTAAAAATTGAATTAGAAATATGAAAGACCTGGGGTGGTTGCAAAGGTCTGTTCAAATGTTTATTCGACTGGGTTAATGGATCTCTGGAGAATTAGGAACAGATTATGTTGCATGTTTTGTGTCACAAAGATGTTTGTAGAGAATGGTAAAGAGGGATCTTAGGGGCCAAGGTGGGAAAGCTTTTTAGTATATGCAGGAGCGACCCCGTTATTCAAAGCCTCTAAAAGGCGCATCGGTCTCTCTTCTGAGTGTGGGGAATAAGCGTGTTCCTGCTGCTGTGGACGCCAGGTCTCCAGACTTTCCAGTGGAACTTCTGCTAGCAGCTCTGAGATTCTTAGACTTTTGCATTCAAACAGAGTTACACCACTGACTACTTCAGAAGTCAGTCTTCAGACTGGGATTAAACTACACTATCAGCACCCTTAGACCTCTGGCTTGCAAACTGGCAGTTGTAGGACTCCTTGGCTGTCAAAAGTATAAAAGACAGTGTTCCTAAAAAATTCTTTTGGGCCAGTGAGATAGCTCAATAGACTAAGTGCCTGCTTAGGCAAGAGCAGAGACCAGGGCTGGATCCCTGGCTCCTGACAACATGCCTGTCCCGCCCCCAGGCTCCGGGCACCTGAAAACAGGAAGATCACCATGAGTCCAACCTATGGATTGAGACCCTGTACCAAATACATTAAAAATAAATAAGCCTTTTCTCATGCATTTTCATATAACTCTCCTACTGGTTCTTTCTAGAGAATCCAGACTAACACAGTAGTTAAAACTATTTTTGGAAAAATAAGCATAAAGTTGAAGAACTTACACTCCTAATTTCAAATCCTGCTTTAAAGTTACAGTAATCAAGAATGTTATCTTAGTATCAGAATAGGCATATGCTCTAT
>PVKA01046327.1:0-15005 GCA_004027165.1 Ctenomys sociabilis
AAAAAAAAAAACAAATTGAACAGTCCTAATTAAAACTCAAAAAAAAAAAAAAAGAAAAACATAAGAAAGAAGAGCAATAGCCTGGGTGTGGTAGGAGCTAGGATTCTACAGCACTGTGTCCAACAGAACTTTCTGGGGTCATGGAAATGTTCTCTGTCTAGATGGTTTTGTGTGCTAGCTAGTAGTCATGTGAGCAGTGAAACTGTCTAACTGAGCATTTAATTTTAATTAATTCAAATGTAAGGGGCCGGGGAGATGGCTCAGTGGAATAAGCACTTCCCTGGCAAGTGCAAGGGCCTGTTCAATCCCCAGTTCTGCCAAAACAAAAAAAAAGAAAAGAAAAAAGAAAAAGAAAGAAAGAAATTTAAGTAGCCCATATGATTCATGGCTTCCATATAAGGCAGCATAAATTTAGGGAAGGAACTGGTGATTTTCAATTGTCTATGATGCAGGTAGTGTTACAGTCATCACAGATGCTCTCAAAAGTCATTTTGTTCAATATAGATACAAAAAAAGTAGGAACAAAGAAGGCTTCTACAAAATAATAGTTGGGCAGAACATCAAATGTACATAAATTAATAACTCAACAATCTCATTCTTGCATGTACACCCATGAGGAAGGTATGTTTCCATGAACTAGAAGACATGTATGAAATGTCCATAGTCATATTGCTCATCAAAGTGAAAATGTGGAAACAATAAAAAATGTCTATCGATACAAAAGTAGATAAACAGACTGTCATTTATTTTATGTAATATAAAGTATATATTAATGAAAATAAAAAACATGGTGGTATAGTGCATCTCAAAACTAAATTTTCAGTTAAAGAATTCAAAGCCAGAATTTATCATGAATGGTACCATTTATATAGTCCAAAACTTTTCAAAACTAAAGCATAGTTGGAATAGAATATTTAGGAGGTCCGAGTAAAAGGAAAATCAAGGACTGATAAAGCTGGATGCTGCCTCGAAGCAGGGTCAGGGAGCAACTGGAGACTCAGTGTCGGCGGTGGCAACATAAGCATGTGTTTGTTTTAAAACTTTGTTAAAGTTGTGCATCTGTTTTTAATGCATATATTATATCTCAGAGTAAAAGACTTCAACATGAATGTTCTTTTTTTTTTTAAATTAATCAGGAAACCAGTCGACATTCATTGATTATATATTTCAAGACAGGTAACAGATACAACACGAGCATTCTGGAAGACTGAAACATGAGAATTACTAGTTTGAGCCCAGTCTGCACAGCTCAACAACTTAGTGAGACACTGTCTCAAAATTTTAAAAAAAGAAAATAATTAGAGTTGTAGAAGAAGCTCCATGTGAAAGTCTTGGGTTCAATTCCCAGTACCACAAAAAAAAGGAAAGGAATGAAAGTTTAAAAGGAAGGAAGGAGGGTCAAGGATTTGGCTCAGTGGTGTAAGCACCTGCCTGGCAAGTGTAAGGTCCTGAGTTCAATCCCTGGTACCCCCCCAAAAAATTTTTTTAATTGAATAAATAAAAGGAAGAAAAGAAAAGTATAAATTAAGATTTTGAATATTCACAACATAGGGCAATAATATAAGTTTGAGGTGATGGATACACCAACTATGATCATTACATACTATATACATGTATTGAAAAGTCATACTTCACTACATATATAAAATCATTTTGTCAGAAATTTTAAAATATTTTAATACGTTTGGTGACTCAGTTGTAATCTCAAAAGTTCAGGAGGCTAAAGCAAGAGGATCACAACTGAGGCCATGTCTGCAACTTAGTGAGACCCTGTCTTATGGGAAGAAAAAAAAGATTAAAGCTGTGGGGTAACACAGTCATTGAATGCCCCTGGATTTAATCTTCCATATAGAAAAAAATTTAACAGTGTTCCCATAATTCTCAGATCTTGATATCATGCTACATGACCGTGTCTCATTATGGACACAGTAATGGCTGAGATACACTGTAGAGAGACAGAAGCCTCATCTGTCCACCCCATCACTGCTAGAAGCCTCGTATACCTGGTATTGAAGCAGAGGAGAGCAGCTAAACCACCAACTCCTATCCAGCTCTGTACCCTGGTACTCCTCAGCACAGGGTAGCAGAGGCGACAACTAAAAGACCAGCTTGCTATCCCCCTACGGTAAATTTTCCCAGAGGATCTGGAAACATCATATCATAGGGATATATGTGTACCCACATTTATAGCAGCACAATTTGTGATATCAAAATCTTGGAAACAACCAAGATGTCCATCACATGAGGAATGGTTGAAAAAGATGTGGTATTTCTATATAATGGAGTATTACTCAGCTATAAAGAATGAAAAACTTGAAGCATTTACATTTAAGTGGGTGCCACTTGAACATATACTTGTAAGTGAAATAAACCAGGCACACATGTGCAAATATCGTATAGTCTTCCTAGTATAAGAAGTCAAAAGAAGAAATACAAATAGAAATGTACAACAACAACTAAAAAGAATTGAGTCAGATAGTTAGGGCAAACTGAACAGCATATGCTGCAGGGTACTAATCAGCTTTTCTTCTGGATGGTCAACAACCTAAGTTCACAGATCAAAATTGGAGGAATAGAAGGGCCACAAGCCCGGCCAACATTTTGGCCCTAACCTTTCAAGGTCAGCAAAGACTCAGGGCATAGGAGAACCTGTACTGCAACATCATGAAACTCAGTTGAGCCCCAAATTTTCTGAACAAGGAGATTATGGAGCCACAGAGGAAAGAGACTGATGATGCATAGTGTGCCTGGGGAGAGTCACATAGAGAGACTCTCTCAGGCTCTCATAGACAGCAAACTGGTCGGGCATTGGCTGTGACTCATTCACATAGATGACACAGACAAAGGATCTATAGAGTAAGGCACAGGATTACAAGATAAACCCTGAGGGGACTTCACTGACCTCATCAGAAACAAAAGCTACATCTTTTGGTATATAGGTCTTTATCTATCTCAGTCTTAACCATCCAGTAGAAAATTATAAAGATGAGGTATGTAACGTGGGGCCATAATAATAAGTTGAGCTGTAAATGACTGTAGTCAACAACTTCTTCAGATAACTCACTATTGTTGTGGAATGCTGGACTGTGTTTGATTGTGTCATTGAGTTCAGGCACCTAAGTTGGTTTACTGGCAATGGAGTGCTCATCTTTGACAGGTCCAGACAAAAGAAAAAGGGGGATACAAAGGAAGAATCATGATGTGTGTGTATAAACAGTACAGTTAGGATAAATAAGCTGTGCTTCTGCATAATTCTATGAGAAGCAAGATTTGCACTAATAGTGGTTGGATAAGATATTATGTTGGCTTCTAGTGCTATAGACAGACACTGGGGAAATAACAAGGTAGAAGGTGTTGATCATAGAATCTGTGATATAAATCAGCTGTAGAGAAATAAGATAGGCATATAGCTGCACTCTCTTCATTCACTCATTAGACATAATGCTATAATAATGCCTGTAAGTATAATATCATGTATGCACCTTATATGACACCGAAACATTACAAAAGCATTTTGCAATGTATTGATTTGTTGAATCTGTCCTGTTAATTTGTCTTGAGACTGTCTCATTGCTATTTGTTCTTCAAGAATAATTAGTAATAATAATAATAATAATAAATAAATAAATAAATAAATAAATAAATAAACAAAAGACCAGCTTGACTGAGAGTAAGACTAACACCCCACAGGAGACTTCTACCTGACACTGAAGTGTTTTCCTTCCACAGAAACTAGGTGAGAGATAGCCGTGAGAGACAGGTTTGGTGAGGGTGAAAGCTACATGCAATCTGAAACTCAGGCTCAGGGAAGAAAGATCACAGGCCTGTATTCTCTGGTGGAGACCATGACTGTTGACTGAAATCCTCACAGGGCCAAAGAAGCTTTACACAGCACAGAAAACAGGGGAAAAATATACACATGAGAAGATAAAACAACAAAGTGGCTCCACAAACTCTTAACTACACTAAAGTCAATCAGGGGAATTGAGAGGAAGGCAATCATAAGTCACACAGCAGAAGTACCTGGAAAAAAATCGCAAGAGGTAACAAAATAGTTCAATAATGTGCTTGGTTAATTTAAAAAAAAAATAACAAAGCAGACAATGGCACTGATAAATGGTCTGTGTGTGAGTCTAGAGAAGACACTAAAAGAAATCTAGTGGAGCTAAAAAAAGACACATAAAACATGGAAGCCACCCCTTCATAATAAAGAAAAGGCATCCATTAAAAGTTCTCAACAGAAACCAGAGATTACATATATCATTGAAAATATGGGCAGCAGAAATGACCAGTGTGATGACAGATCTAGAGGACAAGACTGTTGTTAATGATTATTTAGATGAGAGATGCCTTAAAAAAACAAGATAACATGAAAAATAGACCCAATAGCTACTAGATGACTTAATACTAAGAGTGACTGGTATTAATGAAAATTTAGAAGACAGAATTAAGGGCATTAAAAATCTATTTACAGAACAAATAAAAAACTTTCCAGACATGACATCTCAGTTACTTTTTTCTCATTTCTGGGACAAAATATCCACAAACTAAAATTAAGAAAGGAAAGTTTCATTTATTTCACAGTTAGTAGAGGTTTCAGTCCATACTCCACTGATTCCAAGGCAGATGGCAGTTCAGGGCTGCAGAAAACAATGAAGAGCAGAGGATGAGCAGAAACTGTGACATCCATTAAGCCTCTCTCTTCCTTCCATACCAACTGCAAGTTGCCTCCAATGAAGTGGAAGCAGCTGCTGCAAAGATCTGAGTTCCCCTGGAGTGGTACAGCTGCACTCAAGCTCCTCCAGGGAAGTAGATCACAGAGTATTCCTCAACCCCTTCATACCCTGTAAGTGCTGAGCACTCCGTAAGGGGTGGGTCCCTTCACACCCTAGAGTGGGCCCCTGTGCTCCACATGAAGTCACTGAGCTGATCCAGCTAAGCTTCAGATACCTCCACTTGACACAGTGTATCAACTACCACAATCTACCCCTTCTCAACTTGGTAACTACACATATACATTAAACGAGTCTCCAGGTACATAGACATGTTTATTAACATTTTACAACTTCAACATTCTAACACAGATTTAACTAATCATTAGGAGTCACTATTAAGTCTATCAACACTATATTACATTTCAACCATATTATTCTGCCTCTGGGCCCCCAAACACTCATGCATATCCCTTAACGCAAAAGGTTAAGGGATTCTGGAACCTGGTGTGGTCATCACCTCCATTCTGGAACTTTAGGCTCTGCAGCTTTCTCCTCAAAGCAAAGTCCCTCGCCCTTGTGAATCTGAGCCGCAAGAATCTGCCACATCCTGTGATGCTCTCAGGATATCTTCTCTACTGTCCTGTTCCTCCTGGGCAATGGAAGATCTCAGCGCTGTCTTTGGAGTCCACAGTCATCCTAGTGCTTCCTTTCTGGCCAAATTCACAACATTTTAAATCATCTTACTGGGCTCTTTACTCTTGACTCAACATATATCTGACTGAAAGCACTCAACAATAACCATGACACTGCCTCAGCATTTGACTCCCTTGAGATTTCTTTTACAAGATTAACTAATCTACTGTGCTTAATCTCAGTCTCAAGTCAAGTCTCTGGACATGTGCAAAATGTAGACAAACTTCCTACCAAGCCATAATACAAATCATTTACAGTCCAACAACCAGTGCAGTCCTAATTCGAGCAGAAACCTCCCAGCCTGGTCTTTACATGCAGGCTTTCTATTAGCATTCTGGTCTTCTGAACTCTAACCAGAATCTCCCATTCAGAAGAGCCAAAGGCATTCAAGCTCTCTGATAGTAGGTGAACTCTCCAAATCTTTCCAACTTTTTGCATATGTCATTCCCAAAATCTTGTAATCCACAGTGTTAGGTATGGTCGCAGCAATGACCCCACTTCTTTGGTACCAAATTCTGTCTCAGTTAGTTTTACTCATTGCTGGTACAAAATGTCCAGCACCCAAATTTAAGGAAAGAAAGATTTCTTTAGCTCACAGTTTGTACAGGTTTCAATTTATACTTGGCTGATTCCCAAGCAGAGTGGCACATGGCAGAGAGCAGCAATTCGTGGCATCAAAAAACAACAAAGAGCAACAGGAAGGGCAGAAACTGCAGCTTCTAACCAGGCTGCCTTCCCTCCTTACATTACAAGCTACTCTGAGGCTGGAGGTGTAGAATGCACACAACATTCATGCCCTCCTTGTGCACAGGACGAGGATGTTATAAGCCAAGAATCTTGGCTCTCTGCTGAGTCACTCGATTAAATTTCTACTCAAGTTGACTAAATGTATCAACCAGTACACACGGAAAAAATAATTTAACATATGGATAAATGAGTAAAATAGAACTCTGAATAGCAATGAACAGAACAAAATAAAGACTTAATTCCCCAAAATAATTAAAAATACCAGAAACCCAACACAAAAGCAGAATCTTTAAGGCTGTTAGACAAAGGCAAAAAGGCTAGAGAGTTAGTTTGTTGGGTCCGCGCTGACCCAGATTTCCGTGGGCAGGGAGGCGGCAAGAGACAAGGGTGAGAGCTCAAAAGTTTATTGAACCACGTGTGGGACCCTGCACCTAAGGCGGTTGCGGAGTGCCGAGCTGTCGTTACAGGCAGGTTTATAAAGGCAAAAACCACAAAATTAGGGGGAGGCAAGCGAACTACAGAAGCTAATTGCATTGGTTAATAAGGGTTGACCTTTACATTGATTGGCTCGGCGCGGGGGGATTCTTCTGACAGAATAACATATTTCTGCAATGCTTGGCTCGGCGTGAAGGAGTTTTTTCGGGCGGAACGACATGCGTGGGTAATCTTGGGGGGACATCTTGTGATTGTTAGGGGGTAAGAGGGAAACTTGAGCAAGCAGGTTACGGATGCCAGTAGCAACCGTTATTCTATAGGTGACCTTTACCAGGATTGGTTGAGGGCCATCTGGGGGAACAGACTTTGAGGACGTTGTGTGTATACAGCTACAGTTGCTTGGGAACTTTGTAATCAATTATAACTTTCCCAGAACACTTAGCAATAGGTGAAACAAAGGGCTAAGATGGAGCTAGTCTTGTGTGGGTCTGGGTGTTGTCTTGGGACTTTTTATTTTTACTTTACCTCTAAGGAAAGTTCAGGGCGTAAGTGCCTGCCTGGCAATCCAAGGTCCTGAGTTCGATCCCCAGTGTTGCCAAAAAAAAAAAAAAAAAAAAAAAAAAAAAAAAAAAAAAAAAAAAAAAAAAAAAAAAAGTCATAAAGTTTTGGGCTGGCCAAATAACTCAGCAGATTAAAGCACCTTCAAGCAGGTTCAGGGGCCTGGAGTTTGATCCTCAGACCTGCCATGCAGGTCTCATTGTGCACCTGGTTGGGACTGGGCATGGTGGTCCTCACCTGTAATCCCAGCACTTGGGAAGCTGTAAACAGGAGAATCACTATGGTCCAATCTAGTGATAAGACTCTGAACACCCTGTGGACACTTCCCTAAAACACAGAAAAAAAGAGGAAAGAAAAGCAAAGAATCATCTATAAGGGAAAGCTTATCAGAATTAACAACAAATTTCTGAATGCTTGGAATGAGGTGCTTCCGCCCTAAAAGAAAACAACTGTCAACACAGACTGATACATCCTACTAAGTTATCTTTTAAAATTCATGGAGTGATATAATATTTCCATGATAAATAACACCTAAAGAAATTTGTAACCACTAAATCAATGCTCCAAATAATTCTCAGGATATCCTGGAGACAATAAAATTAAAAATACCAAAAGGTTCAAGAAAATGAATATCCATAGATATCAATTAAGATCATATGTTTAAGAGTGAGGTTCAGTTCTAATATTTCTTTATTGATTTTTTGTGTAGTTGACTTGCCTCTGCAAAAATGAAGAGTTAAGATCCTTTACTATAATTGATGTAGTATTGATTTGATCTTTATATTCAGCAGTATTTGTTTTATGAAGAAAGGTGCTCCAACCTTTACTGTATAGATTGTCCCATAAATAGAATATTTCAACATTGTTTGTCTCTTTTAATCAGTTTTAGCTTAAAGTTTACAGTGTTTGAGATTAAAATTTCTGTTGCTGTTTGTTTTCAGAGTCATGGTGCATGAAATATTGTTTTCCACACTTCAATTTTTAGTCTATAAATATATTTATGGCTTACATGAGTTTCTTCAGTGAAACGGATTGTTGGATTCTGTTTTTTAATCCATCTGCAACTACATATCTTTTAATTGGAGAGCTACTCTGGCGAGAAACCCAAAGAGCAGAACTCAGGCACCCGCGTGACTGAGAATCTCTACTGCACCCCACAGGAGCCCTGCAACTCCCCAGAGCCCCCACTGCCAAGCCCGCCGAGTAAGTGAGAACTTCTGAGATTCTCTCATCCCTGATCTACCCCAGCCTGGCCCAATGAGTGTATGGGAGAACTTCGGGTTTCCCCGCGCCGCCACCAAGACACCCAAAGAGCAAAGCTCAGGCACCCACAAGAGTAAGACTCTCTACTTCACCCCCTCAACCCCTGAAGCTCCCCAGAGCCCCTGCCACCAGCCCCCAGAGCGAGTGGGAATTTTTGTGACTCTTCTGACCCCGATCCAGCCCGGCACAGCCAGGTACATGTGTGGGAGAGCTTCTCCCTGGTGCTCCCTGGGCAGGGGCACAGCAGAGGGAAAAAAGAGGCTCACAGTTGTCCCAGAAGGGCTGCAGCAAAAAGGAGCTGGATCCAGGGCAGGCACAACTGGATAAACTCAAAAATAATAGATCAGCAACCGAATCTCATTGCATGCTAAAGTTCTAACTACACCAAAGCTCAACACCAAAGATGAGAGATCAGTGCTATACATAATGACAAAGACAAGGAGAAAAATGTAATCTCAGGCCTTGAGCCCACCTATGATAAGTGCAGAGGACACTAGCTCAGCAGAAATGAATTAATTAACAGAGGCTGGAGCAAAGAAACAACAACAGAAAGGTGTAGAGGAACCCAGACCAAAATCAATGTCTAAAATTAAAAAAAGACATTTTTGAATACACAGCATCTGAAGTAATGAATCAAATCCAGAAACATATTGGGGAAACCCAATGACCACCCAGAACAAGTGCAGAGCACACTATTCCAGCCAAAGCGTATGAATTAATAGCATCACAAGCAAAGAAACAACAGCAGAAAGGTAAAGAGGAACTCAAAGAAGAAATAATTTCTGAACTGAAAAAGGAAATCTTTGAAATCATAGCATCTGAAGTGCAGAATGAAATATGGAAATATATGGAGGAAACCCAATTTGGAAAAAATCTGCAGTAAAGGAATTAATAAGTATCACTAAAGAAGACACTCATAAAAAATAGAGGAGATTAGAAACATAAAGGATTCGTTGAATGAACAATACAGGAAAGAAATAGGTCACATGAAGCAGAGTCAAAGAGATATAAAAGAACTTAAAATCTCAATAATGAGTCTACAAAACTGTTTGAGTGAAAGTGAAGACAGAGTTTCAGATCTTGAAGACGCTGGTGGAGCTAGTGCAAAGGTGAAAAACGATCTCTTAAACACACATAGGATGCAGGAAAAAGTAATCCATCACCTGCATAATGATGCCAAGATGAACAATGTGAGATTAATAGGCATCGATGAGAAAGAAGGAGTTAATACAAATGATCTAAAAAGAATATGGGCAGAAGTAATAGCAGAAAACTTAACAAATATGAGGAAACAATCTAACATTCAAGTAACCAAAGCATATAGAATGCCAAGTAAGTTCAACTCAAATAAAAACACATCGAGACATATAATTGGCAAGATCCCATAAATCCAACACAAGAATAATATACTAAAAGCTGCTAGAGAAAAATAGCAGATTACATTCAGGGGAAAAATCATCAGAATTACAGCTGACTTCTCACAAACCATGAAGGCAAGGAGAGCACAGAGCAGAGTACTTAACTCTTCTATGAAAACAAATTCCAGCCCAGATTACTATACCCGGAAAAACTCTCTTTCAAGTTTGATGGAGAAGTGAAATACTTCCACGACAAGGAACAACTAAAGAATTTCAAGATGACAAAGCCATCCCTACACAGGCTACTGAAAAATATTCTAGAGAGGGACAAAAATGACCAGAACTCCACAAACGAGAACAGAAGGAACCCCTAATAGGGCAAACGATTAAACACAGGACAAAAAGGACTAAACAACAGCAAGTACATAACATATCAATCATTAGTGAACACGTCTCAATTATAACCAACAATGTAAATGGACTCAATTCACCAATTAAGAGGAATAGGCTGGCACAGTGGATTAGGAAACAAAACCCAACAATATGCTGCATACAAGAAACACACTTAACGCAAAAAGACATTCCTATGCTTAAAGTCAAAGGGTGGAAAACAATATTACATATGCCAGCACCTCAGAAAAAAGTACGGGTAGCAATTCTGTTTTAAGACAGTCTCAACTTCAAACCAAGAAGGATCAAATGAAATAAAGAAGGACACTATATATTGCTTAAGGTAAAAATGCAAGAAGAGATAACACTCATAAATATCTGTGCACCAAACACAGAAACACCCCACTGTGTAAGAAAAATCTTAATTGATGTGAAAAATCTAATATGAAAGACTACAATCTTAACATGAGACCTTAACACCTCCTTATCTCAAAAAGGTAGGTCAACCAGACAAAAAAATTAGCAAAGAAGTAATAGAACTGAACCAAAGCTTGGAACAAATAGACCTGGTGGACATATACAGAGTGCTCCACCCAACCACAGCTGAATACACATTTTTTTGAGCTGCACATGGGTTATTTTCTAAAGTAGTCCACACAATAGTCCATAGGTCATGCTTCAGTGTCTGCAAGAAAACAGAAATAATCCCATGCATATTATCTAACCACAGTGCAATGAAACTGGACATAAATGACAAAAGAAACCAGAAAAACCCACTAAATACATGGAAATCAAATAACACCCGACTCAGCAATCAATGGGTCACAGATGAAATTAAAGAAGAAATTCAACAATATCTACAATTCAATGAAAATTCAACCAGAAAATATTGGAATTTATGGGATGTGACAAAAGCAGTTCTCAGAAGGAAAAATCATAGCTGTGAACTCACACAGTAGGAAAACAGAACGAAAACAAATAAACACACTAATGTTACACCTCCCACATCTAGAAAAGGAAGAGGAAACCAAGCCCAGAGCCCAAAGATGGAAAGAAATCATAAAGATTAGAGCAGAAATTGATTCAATTGAGATGAAGAAAACAGTTCAAAAAATCAACGAATCAAAATGCTGGTTCTTTGAAAGACTAAATAACATCGATAAGCCCCTAGCTAAACCCAACTAGAAGAGGAAAGAAAAAATTCAAATGCAAGCAATAAGGAATGAAAAGAGTATAATCACCACAGACACAGTGGAAATTCAGAAGATTATGTACAGATACTTTGAGAATCTTTACGCTCACAGAATAGAACACACAGAAGAAATGGACAGATTTCATGAAAGGTACAAATTACCAAAACTGAATCAAGAAGATAGAACAACTCTCAATAACCCAATAACAGCCAATGAAATGTGAAATGTAATAAAAAGCCTGCCAACAAAGAAAAGTCCAGATCCTGATGGATTCACAGCTGAATTCTACAAGAAATATATAGAAAATATAATTGCTACCCTCTTCAAACTCTTCAGTGAAATTGAAAAGGAATAAGTCCTCCCAAAATCATTCTGGAGGCAAGTATTATACTGATTCCAAAACCATACAAACAAACAAATAAAATACAAAACTACAGGCCAATCACCCTCAAGAACATAGATGCAAAAATCCTCAATAAATCCTAGCAAATACAATACAACAAGTCATCAAGAAGATCATAAACCATGACAAGCTAGTATTCATCCCAGGCAAGCAAGAATGGTTCAATATTCAAAAATCTACAAAGTAACACACTATGTTAATAGACTGAAATCTAAAAACCACATGATTATCTCAATTAATGCAGAAAAATCCAACATTCATTCATGCTTAAAGTTCTACAGAAAATTGGAAGAGAAGGCCTCTGCTTCAATTTCATAAAAGCCATCTATAACAACACAATGGCTAATATAATGTTAAATGGGGAAGAACTGAAATCTTTTACTCTTAGATCTGGAACAAGACAAGGATATCTTCTATCACCCATTCTATTCAATATAGATTTGGAATCATTAGCTACAGCCATTAGAGAAGAGGGAGAAATAAAAGGAATAAGAATAGGTAAAGAAGAAACTAAATTAACACTATTTGCAGATGACAAGATACTTCACTTGGAAGACCCAAAAAACTCCACAATGAAGCTACAAGAATTGATATACAGATTCAGTAGCATAGCAGGATACAAAGTTAATACTCAAAAGTCAATAGCATTCCTCTACACAGATAACAAACACACTGAGATAGAAACTACAGAAACAATACATTTTACAATAGCACCACAGAAAATGAAATACCTTGGAATTCCCTAACCAAAGAAGTCAAAGACCTTTTCATGGAAATTTATGGTACCCTAACAAAAAAAGTCATAGAGCATTTCAGAAAATGGAAAGAAATTCCCTGTTCCTGGATAGGAATTCCCAACATCGTGAAGATGAGCACACTCCCAAAATTGTTGTACAGATTTAGCACAATCCCTACCAAACTGCCACCAACATACCTCCCAGACTTACAAAAATCATTCCTAAAATTTATTTGGAACAAGAAAAGACCTAGAATAGCAAAGGAAATCTTGGCCAACAAAGGCAAAGCAGGAGGCATCACAATTCCTGGCTTGAAATGATATTACAAAGTTACTGTGATAAAATCAACATAGTATTGGCAATGGAATAGACCTGAGGATCAATGGAATAGATTGGAAGATGCAGAGCCCTCTACAAACACACTCAGCCACCTGATCCTCGACAAAGGAGCCAGGCATGCTTACTGGAAGCAAGATGGCCTCTTTAACAACTGGTGCTAGAAAACCTGGCTTTCTATGTGCCAAAAACTAAAACTTGACCCAAGTTTATCACCATGCATTAAGCTAATGCCAAAATGGATTAAAGATCTAAACATTAAAACAGAAACACTCAATCTCCTGGAAGAGAATGTAGGAAGAACTCTGAAAGACATAGGGGTAGGCCAAGAGGTCATGAGCAAACATGTATTCTCACAGGAAACACTTGAAAGAATTACCAAATTGGATCAATTCTTATTGAAAAGTTTTTGCGCATCAAAAGACATTATCAATAAAATGAAAAGACAACCCACAAATTTCAGAAAAATATTAACTCATAAGCACTCAGACATAGGTTTGCTCTCTAGAATTTTAAAGAACTAAGATACACTGTGGCCCTCAAATTTAAAAACCCAATCCAGAAATGGGCATCCAAGATGAATACACACTTCTCAGAGGATAAAACTAAAGAAGTGAATAAATATATAAAAATGTTCCATATCATTAGCCATCCATGAAATGCAAGTTAAAACAATACTGAGATACGAAAGAAATTTTTTCATAAAGAAATCAACCAACAATAAATGTTGGAGAGGGTGGGAAAAGAGAACCCTTCTCCACTGCTCCTTGGAACGTAGACTGGTGCAACCATTGACTAGATCAGTGTGGAAAATCCTCACAATACTTGGACTGGAAATCCCATGCAAGCCAGCTATCCCCCTCCTGAGAATTCTCACACAGAAACTGAAAACATCATATCATGGTAATATCTGGGTACCTATGTTTATAGTACCACAATTTGTGATAGCCAAATCTTGGAAACAACCAAGATGCCCATCGCATGAGTAATGGTTGAAAAAGATGTGGTATTTTTATACAATGGAGTATTACTCAGCTATAAAGAATGATAAACTTGAAGCATTTATATTTAAGTAGATGGCACTTGAACATATACACATAAGTGAAGTAAAGCAGTGCAAATATTGTATAGTCTCCCTAGTATAAGAAATCAAAAGAAGAAATACAGATAGAAAGACATAACAACTAAAATCAATTGAGTCAGATAGTTAGGGTAAACTGAACTGAATATGTTGCAGGATAATAATCAGGTTCTCTTGTGGATTGTTAACAACCAATGTTTGCAGATCAAAAACTGGAGAAATGGAAGGGCTGAAAGGTCAGCCACCATTTTGGCCCTAGCCTTTCAAAGTCAGTGAGGACTCAGGACATAGGAGAACCTGTACTGTAACATCCTGGAACTCAGTTGTGCCCCAAATGGTCTGGTCAAGGAGACTATGGAGATTATGGAGCCACAGAGGAATGAGATCCATGATATAGAGTGTACTTAAGGAGAGCCACATGGAGATACAACTTTCTGTCAGTCTTTCACAGAGAGCAAACTGGTCAAGTAATGGCTGTAATTCATCCATATGGCTGACACTGACAAAGGATCTACAGGGTTACAGGATAAACCCTGAGGGGACTTGGCCAACCTCATCAGATACAAAAGTTACATTTTTTGTTATATAGGTCTTGCTCTATCTCGGTCTTAACTATCCAGCAGAAAAGTATAAAAAGGAAGTATACAAAATAAAGCCACAATAATATGCTGAACTATAAATGGCTCTAGTCAACAGCTTCTTTGGATAACACACTACTACTGTAGACTGCTGGACTGTGTTGGACTGTTTTCTTGATTTCAAGTACCTATAATAGTTCAATGACAATAGAATACCCATCTCTCACAGGACTAAACAAAAAAGAAGGGGATACAAAAGAAGGACCATTCTGTGTTTGTATAAACACTACAGTTAGGATAAATATGCAGTACTTTCATGTAATTCTATGAGAAGAAAGATTTGCACTGATAGTGTTTGGACAGAATATCCTATCTGCTTCTTGTACTATGGATAACCACTAGGAAGATAACAATATAAAAGTATTAATTATTGAAGCTGCACTATAAATCAGCTTTTTGTTTTGTTTTTATTTTTTATTTTTGTTTTATTGAAGTACAAATATCAATGAGATAGTTTT
>PVKA01046328.1:0-15001 GCA_004027165.1 Ctenomys sociabilis
CCTCCTGTTGGGCACCTGGGGCCATGAGGTCCCGGGGTGGGGCATCCCGGAGTGGCGGGGTCCTTGGGGTGGGCACCTGGGGCCGCGGAGTCCTGGAGTTGGGCATCTCATGCAGAAGCACACTTTCGCTGCCTGGTGTTGACAGGCTGCTGCTGGGTGCCGGTTCTCATCATGCTCTTGGGGTCAGGAGAGAGTAAACTCCGGGCCAACCACAGCACGTTTCAAGACAGAGCCCAGAGTCAGAGCCAGAGCAGCCCTGGGCCAGGCATTGACAGCACAGGACAGTGACAGCCAGCCTCCAGGAAGGCTTTTGTAGCTTTCAATGAATGCACATAGAAAACCACAGAGAAACAGTTACCAAAGAGAAACATGAAATAGTAAGAAGCCAAAACAAAGGATCTGTTGAGTAGATCTACTCTGTGATCTGCTGACCTACTGAGAGAAGCAGTAATGCTTAAACCGCTTTCTCTGCTGTTTAGTTCTCTTGCCTGATTCTGCTTGTCTCTGTCTGCTGATCTGAGCAGCTGATTTGAAGACAGCAGCATGTAATATACAGCCACTGATGACTTCCTATCAATTTGTTTAGTGAAATTCTGTATCATTTCTAATTTATTTTACTATTTTTATTCTCTTTAAAAAACATGACAAACAATATTAAAAATAAAAAAAGAATGAAATGACACTAATAGAGTAAAATTCAAGCTAGGTGATTACGGGTGCACCCCTGGAATCCTAACAGTCGGGATGCTGAGGCAGAAGGATCCTCATGAGTTTGACACCAGCCTGGGGTACAAACTGAGTTCAAGGCCAGCCTGAGCTGCATACCAAGACCCAGACTCAAAAAAGGCAAAATAAATACATAAACTTTGAAAAGAACCAGCAGTAACCGTGACAGACTTCAACACCGGAAGCGGCAGCAGTGAAGCCCGCAGCTGACCTAGAGCTGGAAACAATGCCAGGACAAACTTCAGGTAAGACTGGAAGTCATAGGAAGGTACTGTGGGCCCGGGTGTGTGAATCCACATCTATATTAAATGAATGTGAACAATTTCTTGAGTGAAAAGTGGTCTATCCATTGATCCTCTGAAGGCAGTCACCATGTCCAATTCCGCCTACAGGAAATCTGTAAACCCTGACTGAATCGGTGACCTAGAACAGAATCGCAGGTTGTAAGCCAAGTCGGCCCAGTGGTGAGCTGAGGTTGGAAGGGACGGGCAGGATCTCTACCAAGGAGCATGAGTTGGGCACCCCAGCATGGGTCCATGTACCGTTGGTCCAGAGAAGTTAGGGAGGGGATGGTGCTATGGCCATGGAAGCCCGTGGTCATGTAGCCTGTGGCACAGGAAGCAAACTGTCCAGAAAACCCTCATCTAGCCTGGTCAGAACCCTCTGAACCGGGTAGGTTCTCCTGTTTGGATTGCTCAACACAGGAAGCAAGCAGCCCAAGGAAGGAAGAGGAAAACATCCACGTGTATCCGTGGTATATATGAGATAGTTACCTATCTTATAAAAGCCTTATTGAGCCCAGATTTACTCAACAGTGAAATCTACCCACGTACGTGCCCCATCCTGTGAATTCTGACAAAACCCTAAAGCTCCGTAGATTCCTCCTTGACGGTAGCACAGGCCTTGGCTCCCTACCTACCTGTGCACGTCTTTGGAGGTAGATTCCTCTTCCTGTCCAGACGGCCCCTGAGAAACATGGTACCTCGTGGGTTTGGCCAAGTGTCCCGTTGCCGAGTGCTCCCCTTGTGGGATCCAGTGAGGTGGCTCCGTGGGACCACATTACTGCCTGGGAGTGGCAACTACCCCTGTCGTGTCCTGTGTGGCCTTCATACTTCTTTGCTCTGAGGACGTGGCCCAGCTCTCTGCAGCCCCAGTCCAGCATCCTCCCTCTGTCCCAGCCCACCTAGGCCGTGGATGACAGCCTCTGCCCCTTGTCTCTGGCAGCTTCCAAGTCTGCCCATAGTCATGGCTTTTCTAGTTTGTCACAGAAACAGAAGAGCATAGTCTGCAGCCTCCAAGCCCCTCTCCTCACCCTTAGCATAAAGCGTCTGAGATCCACCGTTGTTGAAATTACTGACACATCGCGGTCTGTTTACCCGTTCACCAGGTAATGAACATTTTGGTTGTTTACAGCATTTCTGAGGTGTGAATGAAGCTGCTACAAACATTCACACAGAGGTGTTTGTGCGGCCATATGGATTTATTGCTCTTTGGTAAACATCTAGGAGTAAGATTGCAGGGTTGCTTGTTAATTGTGTTGAGCTCCCAAATAAGTTGCCCTTCTACCTTCCAAAGAGGCTGGAGCATCTCGCGTTCTCCCCAGCGAGGTCTGAGGCTCCTGGTCATCCTAGCTCCCTGCCAGCGCCTGGTGCTACCAACGCGACTACACGGCTTGATGACTCCCGGGGGTGCGGCGGTGTCTCGGTATCACTCTACTTAGGTGCGTGGTTGGCCAAAGGTGGCTGGCAAGTTCTAGGCACTGCGTGCTGTCCCATGTGGCGGGGGGCACCAGGACAGGCGCGTTCGAGGGGCTGCTATTTACCACACAGAGCGTCCCCAGGATGACGAGGATGCCGGGCAGGGAAAGTCTCGGGCGTCCATGGCAGAAGCAGGATTGCACAGCATCATGGAAAAGAAGTCAGAAACGTCTTACATAGCTGAGCACACACTTGCTGCCTATCCAGAGGTCCTGCTGGGAGGCGCTCAGACGTGAGACCACACGGACAACTTGCTGTGACTGGAATACCCGCCCTTGTGCACAACTGCTCTGCACCGGAAGCGATGCAGATGTCCACCTGCGAGCTGCGGACTGTGGTATGTCTGCGAACGTGGAGGACGGCTCAGCGAGCCCAAGAAATGAATCTGATAAATTCTGTAGCATGGATTCATTTCAGAAACATTGTGCTGAGTGAAGGAGTCGGCAGAAAGGAGCACAACACTGAGTGAGTGAGTGTGTGATTGCGTGTTGTGTGATTGCGTGATCGTGTGTGTGTTAAGTGACTGACAGAAAGCCGAGCTGCGCAGGAAGCTCCCCGGCTGAGGCGATTCCTTCCCAGCCGTCTGAGGATGTCCACACCTGTGTGCACACGGCACCATATTAAATTCTACCTCAACCTCAGGAGACCTTTTGTGACCTCTATTATGTCGGGCTCATTTGTTTCAGACTGTCTCCTGGGCTGATAATTGAGATGAAAGTTAGGGAGAAGGTAAACTTAGTACAGAGAACGAGGCAGGCAGGCCCCAGGCGGCTCCAGTTCAGGGCTTGGTTTCAGAACCAGAGCGTCTCCTTCAAGGTGTTTGCTGGTTGGCTGGTTATGGATCAGCGGCTGAGAGGCTGGCTGGGGATTTTACAGAGCCATGGAGCTTTGAGGACAAAAATTCGTGCTCATGACTCATCAGAAATGAGCCTTGGTAAATGTTGCAAGGGTTTAGGGGAGAGTTCCCATGTTCTGCGCCCCGGGCAAAGGGAACTGCCCTGGCAAAGACTCCAAGTCCCCGTGGCCAGCCGCCTTGGTCTCAGAGGTCTGCTCTTTCTCAGGCTCTGCCCGCTGGATTGAAGGTACAGACTGCGAGGGCGACTGCAGAGCCAGGGGCCCACATGGCCTTGGTGATGGCCCTGTGTGGGTCCAGCATTCAGTATACATAAGCAGACATCACTAGACACTAGACATGGTCCAGTTATCTGTCTGACACCTGCAGGGGGTGATTAGAAATATGCGACAAATGTTTCCATTTTAAAAATTATTCACACCCTTGGAATCACTCTCTCCTGCCTTAGCCTCACCCATCCCATCATGCCTGCAAGTTTCTGGAGCACTTAGCTGTTTCTGTTTACAGCAATTTCAGTCAAATAAAAACGAGCCTGAACAGCCGGGCATGGTGGCACATGCCTGTAATCCCAGCACTCGGGAGGCTGAGGCAGGAGGATTGTTGTGAGTTCAAGACCAGCCTGAGCTACAAAGTGAGCTTAAAGCCAGCCTGAACTGCATAGCGAGACCCTGTCTTAAAAAGACAAAAAAAAAAAAAAAAAACGAGCCTGAGCTTCCTTCTAGGTTTTCACTGGACCTGGCACCATGTGACTGCGGGCTCCTCCCAGAGTCAAAACAGCCCAGGCCAGAAATGTTTTATGTCAGTTCAGGACATCAGGGCAGCTGGACAGAGCCCACGAGGATGCCCCGGAGAGAGGACTCCGGAGCAGCAGCGTCGACAAGGGCAGGATGAGGCCGATGAGGTGTGGGAGTCGGGGCAAGGGCACTGGGGGAGGATTAAGGCCCATGAGGCTCTCCTATAATACACTGCTTCTAATTTCAATGTCCTCCCTATTTCCCATTCACACTTTGTATCACAGCACTTGTGCTAAATGTAACTAGTAAATGAAATAGAAAGAGCATGTCAGCAGATGCATGGAAACACTCAAGAAGCTGAAGTAAAAATTCTGGAGCTACAAAGCTAAAGTGAACTCAAAAGACATTCAATATCAATAACTTAGATGGAATTTAAAAGAAAACAAAATGGGGCCGGGGAGATGGCGCAGTGGAATAAGCGCTTCCCTGGCAAGCACAAGGGCCTGAGTTCAATCCCCAGTTCCGCAAACAAGCAAACAAACAAAAAACCCTGCAAGCTAAAAGAAAACAAAGCAGAAAATGGAATTGGATAAAATACTTGATCCATTGGGGAAAAAATACACAGAGTATTAAGCAGAAACCTGGAAGATGAGAGAGGACACAAATGTGATATTTGAGGCAATGTAGGTCAGAGCTGCCACATGGAATTCGTCCTCAGCGTTCCAAAATACTGTCCCCTCCAGGGGAATGAATCTGAAGGAAACCGCACAAAGTTGGGAGCGTGGACAGAGAGAGGCCTTCTCGGGTTCCTCCTGTGGGGCCAGCGTAACGTGGGCCCCATGGCCTGTGTGGGGTCATGAGGAGGGGAGTGTCCCAGGGCAGTCTCCTGCGGGGCCACCGATGCGGACCACCGACGGTATCGCCAGAGGCACTGCGTGGGATACAGGAAGACAGAACAGAGGGCAGTGGCGGGGGTCTCTCCAAAATCTTGGTAAATTTCATATTTGGAAAGCATTCTATATATATAAGATAAACAAGACAGTGAAAAAGCTTCCTGCTATAGCAGCTAGCAGCTAAAAATCAATAAAGTAGTCATGCTGAATACCTAGAGCCCTAGCAGTGGAAGCACACTAATTACTTCATGTGTAAAAGAAATATCTGAGAGAATCCCATGGGGAGCTATAATATCCGAAACCTTTTGATGAGATCTGGAGAGACAAGAGTGCCCATCCTTACCACCTGTAGTCAATAGGTCTCGCTACGCAGATCGGGCTGGTAGTCAGCCTCCCAAGTGCCAGGATCACAGGCATGCACCACCATGCTCAGTCTCAGACACCCTCTCAGCGCGCCCCAGGCATCTGGCCTGCACCGCACATCGGGGATTGAACCCTGGTCTCTGTGCCTGCCTAGGTAGGTGCTTTAGTCTGCTGAGCTATCTGGCTGGCCCTTTTTGCTTGAAGTTTTTTTACCAGGAAAAAAAAAAAAAAAAAGGCAAGAAAGGAACTTAATATGGAATAACTGGAAAGCATGAAATGAGACTGTCATTATTTGAGTGCAGAATGGTTAAACACATAGAGAATCCACAAGAAAATGCAAATAAGCTATTAGAATTAGCAAGTGCGTTTGGCATGGTTTGGGGACACAAGTCAATATACAAAACTGATTGTATTTCTGAGGGATGTTCCCAAGGTTGGAGTGATAGACAACACTGTGCTCTCCTGTGTTGTGCTGCAGTATTGGGGAATCAGGTCTCTGTCTATCTCATGCCACACAAGCTAGAAAGTAAAATTTAAATTTAAAGTACCATGTGAAACAACGTTTGCAAAAGCATCCTAAACCTGGCAGAAATTCGCAGCTCTCAACAGACAGAAGTCGAGGTACTACTGACAGAGATACAAAAGGGACCAAATAAATGAAGGGCAAAACGACGCGTGTGCCGAGGCTTCCATGGGAGCTGCTCCGGCACCCGTCCCTCCCGTCCCTCCTGGCAGCAGGATCCACACTGCAGCTCGCACCCTCTGTGGTAATCACATTTACGCCACAGCGTGGATGTGGGCAATACTTTGAGACACGCACGGTGCTTTCCTTTGGAGAGGCAGCTGCCCACCACATGGCAGCGTTCCGACGACGACGACATGGACGTGGGTGGCAAACCCAGATGCCCACCTTGTGCACGTGCCCCCAGTGTTCCCCGCATGATCCCTGGAAAGGCTTCAGCACATTTTGGAGGACATTTGTAAGTGCTTTAAATATTCATGTGGAAATCCGGAGGACCAAGAATGACCAAGGTTAGAACAGATGACAAGGAGAGTCCGCCAGACAAGCGACTGCCTCTTAGGGGTCACTCTGAAGCAGCGGGGATGTGATGGCAGGGTATTAGTTCACGGACAGGCAGAGACCAGTGGAGCAAACTGGAGCCCAGGACCAGGCTCCGCCTAGCTGGCCCCCAATTTATCACAGTGTTAGGTCTGAGAAGCCCACCGCATGAAGAAAGACTCCAAGAGACGTCCTCTCATGTAAAAGCAAGGGGATTTTATTTTCCATGCATGCATGGGGCTCACTGAACGCACAGGAACAGAGAGCCCCGAGCTGACTGTGGGCTGGGTTTTAAGCCTGAAGACAAAGGGAGGAGGGGTCTTGTAAGCACCGTTACAGAAGCAAATGGCATTGGTTAGTTTAGGTTGACCTTTAAAATAATTGGTGGGTTTGAGAATATATGACTTTTAAAAGAAACTAAGAGGGGTAGGCCATAGGGCAACTATCAGTTAACTCTGTGGTTTTAGCTGTTTCCCTAGAATGGCTGGGTCAAAGTGACTTATTTTATAAGAATGTTCCCAGGCTGGAGATTAAATGTTTTTCCCAGGTAGGCCTGAGGTTTTTGTGTTCTCTTTGTTTTAAAAACATGGATAATTTAAGCTTTATGGCCGTAAGCAGACATAACATTAGGCAGTAATCTGTATAAGCTGACATGGTTTGTTGATGTACTAAAGCGACGCATACAGAACAGGATGGCGGTGTAACCTCATGTATGCTCTTAGAAATTATTTGGGCTTTACAACAGTACACATTGAACAGTGCATGGAAATGGCCATCTTGTCCTGGGCCCCATCCTGGTCTACTACAGGACCAGGTCTGAATGGCAGAATAATAAAATTTAGAGAGTAAGTATAAACGAGTACCACCCTGACTTGGAGTCAGGCAGTGCGTTCCTAAGTTGGATATGAAAGTAACAGGCACGGATGGAGCGGATGGACGGCTACTCCGAGTTAGGAGGACGAGGTCCTCATGTTGAAGGGAGAGCATGGGAGTCAGGCACACACCAGGAAGTGTCTCCAGGGCCTTTCAGACCTGGCTTCCAATCCACTTAATTAAATGACTATTTTAGGTAAATCAGAAAATCAATGACCTACTGGGAAAATGGACAAATGCCCTGAGCAAACATTCCAGATTAAAAAATATTCAAAGTCATCTGTTCCCAGGCAAAGACACATCTAAACTACAGTAACCCACTCCCCCTGCTGTGGCTATGGATGATGAACTCTGTTACAGACAAGGATTTGAGGTGCTAGAAGTCATGGCCTTCTGGGTAGTGTGCTCAGAGCAAGTCACCAGCTTGTGCTTATGGTCTACAGAAGTACATTACTGTGTGGCCAAAAGACACAGCTAAGGTGCGCATGCTCACAGGCTATAGGCTGGACAGGAGCAGAACACAGCCATGGCAGAAATCTGTGAACCGCAGCCACAGTGGGCAGTGCAGGCCGGTCCACGCGTGAGGGTGAATGGCGAAAGTCACGTCCAGAGGAGGCGTGCTTGCTGCGTGGTTCTGGTACAGTGAAGTTCAAAGCTGGTCATGATTGACCTGTAGGATCGGGAGCCAGGTGGGGGCACAGAATCCCCTGTGAGGAGGAGAAGGGGTGAGGGACGGCCTCAGTGCTCTGCTCCTTCACCTGAGCATGGTGACTTGGGCCTGCTCATTTCACAATGATTAATTGAGCCGAAAGCCATGCATTTTCTATATTTTTCCATATGGATGCTATGACTGAATAAAACCCCACCTCAATGGCTAAATAACTCATGGACCAAAGAAGTGACAATTCCATTTGCAATATCTGCAGTGGAATGATAACACATTACGTGGTTCTTCGGATATGCTAATTGTCTTATACCAAAGAATTGGAAAACTTTAAAAACTAAATCCCAAAGGTCTTGTGAACATGCTAACAGGTAGAATAAAACAGGGTAAATGGAAGGCAGAGAGAGATAAGAGTGCAAATCAACACAGTAACAAACAATGAGGATACTGCGCAGGAGATGCGTGGCCTGGCCCCTTTGTGAGGACGGAAAGGCAGCCAGCCAAAGTTTTCATGTGACTTAGTGAAAAAGGAGAAAGAGGAAGTGAAGGTCTCACGGTAATAAGGGAGAGGTAAGCACGGATAAAGGGGAGTTCAGCAGAGAGTGCCCTCAATAATTTTGTGATTAGCTTTCATAATTTTGAGAAAATGAATAAATTCATAGAAAATCATAGTTTGCCCAGAACCATCTGAATAAAAAACAAAAGCTTGAATAATCATACAACTATTGAAGAAATTAAAGTGCTTAAGCATTTTCTTACAAAAACAAAAAGAAACCAACAAATTAGTCCGCTTCATTTTAAAACTGAGAAAGAGAAACAGAGTGTTCTTTATCCGACTGTATGATATCCACTGAAGTGCAATCAGATTAGGAGATTACAGGTGAATAAAATCCACTGTGTATATTTAAAATATTAAGTAAGCTATCAGAAAAACAGTGCATGCAGGGACCAGACAGATATTTTACCTCAGTTCAGCCAGAGACTTCCTAGGTATGCAAGTTGGCATAGCAGGAAACTTACATCCTAACCAGGTCAATTACTGGATTAAATGAAACACATCTTCCCCATATTGACCAAAAGTGCACTTGATAAAATTCAACAGCCATTCATGTTATTTTAAAAATATAGTATTAGTGCCTATTAATTTTACAAATTATTGGGCTTTGCCGTGATGTTTCCTTACATGCCCGTGCAGGATTTTTTATCTTTTAATTTTTTTTAAACAGAGTAATAATAGCAAAAGAAAACAGAAATTCTACAGCATTTCACTAAATAAATATTAGGAATCCAGTGACAGTTGCTATATCGCACAATGTCATCTTCAAGTTAGCTTAGATTACCAGATGTAAGTACGCAAAATTGGCATAAAATGTTGTAAGTTAAAAAAGAGAAGAAAATGTAATGAAGCATTGAAGGCTCTCCACATCGCTCAGCAGATTAAAGCCCCTGCGTGCAGGCACAGGGGCCAGGGCTCGGTCCCTCCCACGCTGAGACAGTGAGTGAGGCTGGGCATGGTGGCTCACACCTGTAATCCCAGCTCTCGGGAGGCTGTAAACAGGAGAATGACTACGGGTCCGATCTAGTAGTGAGACCCTGAACACCCTGTAGACCCTTCCCTAAAATACAAAAAAAAAAAACAAAAAAAAAAAAACAAAAAAAAAAACCAATTAAGCATTAACTGCTCCTTTCAATCGATCAGCAGGAATCAGCAGCACAATTATTATGTTTGTAACATGCGTACAAATGTACACACGTGTTTTCCCTTCCCTCTTTCTTTCTGTTGTCCTTTCCTCACCCCAGGTATTCCTTCCCTCTGAACATATCCTCTCCCTCAGCGTATCTCCTGGGCCTTTCAGATTTTATTTACTCTTTCAGGTTCTTACACTAGAGAGACAATACAATGTTTGCACACATGGGTCTGATCTGTTTCACGCACGAGTTTAGCCTCTAGCTGCATCCATTCACCCATGAAAGCTTTGAGTTCATCTTTTTTGTAGTGCGCAGTGTCTCAGGTTCAGCATGACTACTATGCCCTGTCTCTACCGCTGCACCCTGCTCTTACCTGCATGTGCTTCTTCTCATCTGATAATAGTCTCCCTTCTACTTTCACGCCATTGTTTTTAAAATTGCACACATCAGGGCCAGTGTGACACTTGTCCTTCTGAGTGTGGCTTACTCAGTGTGACACACGTTTCATCCATTGTCTTGCAGGTAGCAACACAGTTTTATTCTTCTCCAGAGCTGGACCTTGTCCTCCATCTGTATGCTCATCCCTTGAGGGTCCCCCAGGCTGGTCCTATGTCTCAGTGACCGTGGACAGTGCTGCCACAACCACAGCCATGCCTGTGACCCTAGATGTGTTCTGACACCCTATATCATGATGCCTGCCACCCTGTACCACGATGCCGGCCACCCTGTACCACGATGCCTGCCACCCTGTACCATGATGCCTGCCACCCATACCACGATGCCTGCCACCCATACCACGATGCCTGCCACCCTGTACCATGATGCCTGCCACCCTGTACCACGATGCCTGCCACCCTGTACCATGATGCCTGCCACCCTACACCACGATGCACGATTGCTGAGTCATATGCCACTCTGTCCTTAGTTTTAGGAGAGCATCTGCACTGATTTAGCTGTACTGATTTACGTTCCCACCAGCCCCTGGGAGAACCACATGTGCTGGCCCCATCCTCCCCACAGATGGGGCTGTCACCACCATAAGGTACCACTGCTTAACTTCATAGGGGGTCAGTGACAAATCCTCCCCACACAGTCTCCTGTGGCTACCTCCTACCCAGCCACTGGGGCAGGGGGACCTAGGCACCCTGAACGGTGATTTCTTGTCCCCTGAGAGACTATCTCAGGTAATCGGCCCCTCTCTCAGTGCCCCCTGGTGCCATCAACACTTGGCTAGTTCTGCAGCAGCTTCTGCTCCAGCCTGGTGTGCTGGGGGAGCATGGACCCCACAGTGGGGTATGGCTGGCTGGGGCTGTGGGCTCTTCTGAGGCCAGCACCGCTGGTCTCTTGCTTGTCCTTGGGGCTGTGACCCTCTCCGAGTCCTCTTGAGCTTGCAGAGCCAGGCTCCCCTCCTGGAGCTGGGTTGGCTGCTGTTGCCCACCCCTTTCACTGTCTTTCCCCTGCTCTTTCTCTGGTTTCTTTCTTGATGCCTGGGTTTTTTTCCTTCTCCCTGCTGTGGCCATTTCCTGCCTGTCTGCGTCACAGGTCTGGGGATGCCTGTACCTCTGGGTACCCTGGGCTGTTCACTTCACAGACTTAGGAAACCAGAAACCAGGGATTGTCTTTATCTGCAAAGAATGTATCAGGCCCAAGGTAAAATCACAAGAGCGCAGGAAAGGCTGGAAATGTTCTTTCTTCTAGTCTTGGGGATCAAATCCAAAGCCCTCACACTGAGCTACATGCCCTCTTTTTTTTCTTTTGAGATAAATACTCCCTAAGTTGCTAGATCGTCCAGGCTGGACTCAAACTTGTGATCCCCTTGTCTCAGCCTCTTAGAGTCTGCTATGAGTCACCCCTCCTGGCCACTGGAATCACCCTCTAGCATGAGTGCAGAGGGGCCTGTCTGACACTGTCACTTCTCTCCAGCATGACATTCTATGTCCTGGCTGAGGTGCTGACCTCTGAAGAAGAGGAGAGCCCGAGGGGCAGGAAGAGGAACACTCCTAGAGGCCCCGCTGTCTGGAGGCTGCAGAGGAGTCCAGGCATGAGGCAGCTGAAACAGGCATGCTTGGCAAATGCCGAACACAGGGCTGGCACATGACGCTCCAGTGCAGGGAGAAGACTCCGCGTACAGAGCGTATGAACGCTGAGTTCCTGTGAGCAAGAATAACAGAGTTGGAAAGCGACCGAATGTTGAGAGATGTCACAGGACACTCCCCAGAGACAGCCCCACACATGGCTGGACAGGACAGGAAGGCCTTTGGCAGCAGGAACAGCAGTTCTTCCTGCTCGGATCACAAGATTCAGGTCAATTCCGGTCATATTCCTTATCGAATTCTCAGTGATACTTTAACGAAGACCCTGAGTATTATGTGGAAGAGAACAGGCGAGGCCAGGACACACAGCGAGGACTGGGAGGGAAGCCTCCTGGGGCTGCTCACAGCAGGCCGCCCTGTACTGTGCGCCTTGGCAGAAAAACACGGGACCATCAGTGCCCATTTCACAGCCTGCTTACGCATATGGGCGCCTAGGGGACAGGTGTCTGTTGCTGTTAAACAGGCACGTAGGTTTTCTTATTTAAGTATTAAATGTGGGCTTGTGTTATTGTATAAAATAATTTAATAAACTAAAATAGCTCTTTCAGCAGCTATAGTACAAGCAATGAAAGCTGCATCGTATGCTGCCAATTAATATTGTCATAGTTATGTATGCGTCGTCAGCAGTGCTAGAGAGGCAATGACATGTAAAGAAAGCTTTGTGTGAGTCCCTGGCCTTCTCTGTCCTGCACCCGTCCCTGAGCAATGCTCCCTGGGGCCATGATTAGCACCCCATGGCACACCTGCAAGGCCAAGGCTGTCGCCAGCCGGGCGCTCTCACTGGCTCTGGGACCCAGCTGCACCACAGCTATGCGGGAAGGACAGGTCCCTGGGACTGCTGAGGCCCTCTGCAACCATCCCTTTATTTATTTATTTAATTAGTTTTTAATGGTTTCTTTTATTTTATTTTTTATTTTTATTTTTATTTTATTGAAGTACAAATATCAATGAGACAGTTTTAAGAACCTTGACAAGATGGATTTGATAAATTAATACATTGCAAACTGTTTTCATGTTTTGGTATCGTACAAGGTGCATACATGATATTATACTTACAGATATTATTATAGCATATGTCTCTTATCATTAAATAGAGTGTAGTTGTTTACATATTTATTTTTTATACCTGAATTACATCAAAGATTCAATAATTAATACTTTCTACCTTGTTGTTTTCCTAGTGGTTGTCCATAGTACCAGAAGCCGACATAATATCCTGTCCAACCACCATTAGTGCAAATCTTGCCTCTCATAGAATTATGTAGAAGCACAGCATTATCTATCCCAACTGTACTGTCTATACACACACATCATGATTCTTCCTTTCTATACCTCTTCTTTTGTCTACACCTGTCAAAGATGGGCACTCAATTGTCATTCAACTAATTTAGGTGCCTGAACTCGACAACACAGTCCAGCACAGTTCAGCATTCCACAACAATAGTGAGTTATCTGAAGAAGTTGTCGACCATAGCCATTTACAGCTCAACTTATTATTATGGCCCCGTGGTGTATACTTCATTTTTATACTTTTCTGCTGGATGGTTAAGACCTAGATAGAGCAAGACTTATATACCAACACATGTACTTTATGTTTCTTATGAGGTCAATGAAGTCCCCTCAGGGTTTATCTTGTAGTCCTGTACCTTATTCTGTAGATCCTTTGTCTGTGTCAACCATATGGATGAGTCATGGCCAATGTTTGACCAGTTTGCTCTCTGTGAGAGCCTTGAGAGAAAGTTTTCTCTCCATGTGACTCTCCCCAGGCACACTATAGAACTTTGATCTCTTTCCTCTGTGGCTCCATAATCTCCTTGTTCGGAAAATTTGGAGCTCAACTGAGTTTCATAATATTGCAGTACAGGTTCTCCTATGTCCTGAGTCTTTGCTGACCTTGAAAGGCTAGGGCCAAAATGTTGGCTGGCCTTGCAGCTCTTCTATTTCTCCAACTTTGATCTGTGAACTTAGGTTGTTAACCATCCAGAAGAAAAGCTGATTAGTATCCTGCAGCATATGCTATTCACTTTGCCTTATCGGACTCAATTGATTTTAATTGTTGTTGTACGTTTCCATTTGTATTTCTGCTTTTCACTTCTGATACTAGGGAGACTATATGATATTTACACATGTGTGTCTGGTTTATTTCACTTATATGTTCAAGTGGCATCCACTTCAGTATAAATGCTTCAAACTTATCATTCTTAATAGTTGAGTAATACTCCATTATGTAGAAATACCACATCTTTTTCAACCATTCCTCATGTGATGGACATCTTGGTTGTTTCCAAGATTTTGCTATCACACATTGTGCTGCTATAAGCATAGGTACACATATATCACTATGATACAATGTTTTCAGTTCCTTTGGGAAAATTCCCAGTAGGGGGATAGCCGGCTTGAATGGGATTTCTAGTCCTACTCTTTAGAGGAGTCTCTACACTGACCTCCACAATGGTTGTAGCAGTCTACATTCCCACCAGCAGTGGAGAAGTGTTCCCTTTTCCCCACAACCTCTCCAACATTTGTTGTTGGTTGATTTCCTTACGATAGCCATTCTTTCTGGAGTGAGATGGTCTCTCAGTGTGTTTTTATTTGCATTCCACGGATGACTAGTGATGTGGAGCATTTTTTCATATATTTATTCGCTTCTTTAATTTCATCCTCTGAGAAGTGTGTATTCATCTCAGATGCCCATTTCTGGATTGGGTCTTTAAATTTGAGGGCCCTGTTATATCTTAGTTCTTTATATATTCTAGGGAGCAGACCTTTGTCTGATTGCTTACTAGTTAGGGTTTTTTCAAAATTAGTGGGTTGTGTTTTCACTCTGTTGACAATTTCTTTTGACACGCAGAAACCCCTTAAGAAGAGTTGATCCCAGTTATTGATACATTCAAGTGTTTCCCATGCAAATACATGTTTGTTCATGAACTCTTTGCCTACTCCTATGTCTTCAAGAGTTCCTCCTACTTTCTCTTCCAGGAGATTGTTTCTATTTTAATGTTTAGATCTTTAATCCATTTTGACTTTAATTTAGTGCATGGTGATAGAGCTGGATCAAGTTTTAGTTTTTGGCATGTAGAAAGCCATGTTTTCCAGCACCATTTGTTAAAGAGGCTATCTTTCTTCCAGTGAGCTTGTTTAGCCCCTTTGTTGAAGATCAGATGGCTGAGTGTGATTGTAGATGCCTCTGCATCTTCTAATCTATTCCACTGATCCTCAGGTCTATTTTGTTGCCAATACCATGTTGATTTTATCACAGTGGCTTTGTAGTATAATTTCAAGTCAGGAATTGTGAT
>PVKA01046329.1:0-15001 GCA_004027165.1 Ctenomys sociabilis
ATATATTTTTTTTTTTTTAATAAAACAATCCAACACAGATCAGCAGTCCACAATAGAAGCAGGTCATCCACAGAAGTTGTTGACTTGAGCCATTCACAACTCATTATATTAATATAACTTTACTTTATATACCTCCATTTTTATACTTTTCTGCTAGATGGTTAAGACAGAGTTAAAGCAAGACCTATAGAACAAAAAATGTAACTTTCATATCAGATAAGCTCAGTCAGGTACCCTCAGGGTTTATCCTGTAACCCTGTACTGCTTTTTGTAGATCCCTTGTCAGTGTCAGCATTGTGGATGAGTCACGGCCATTGCTTGACCAATTTGCTCTCTGTGGAAGCCTGAGAGAATATTTTCTCTCCATGTCACTCTCCTTAGGCACACTATACATCATTGATCACATTCCTCTGTGGCCCCATAATCTCCTTGATCAGAAAATTTAGGGCACTGCTGAGTTACATGTGTACATCATGTATTTTAATTCTTCATTTTCCTCCATTCTCTTCCCCTTTCTTTAATTCTTCTCCTCCTCCTTATTTAAAAAAGCTTTGTTTCCACTTTTTTAGAAATCAGTGTGCAGATTCTTCAAGTAAATTAAAACTAGAGGTTCCATTTGGCCTAGTTTTCTCCTTCTAGGTTTCTTCCCAAAAGAATTAAGAACATCATGCCACAGTTACATATGTAGACCTATGTTTATGGCAGCATAGTTTGTAGTAGCTAAATCTTAGAAACAACTCAAATGACCATCAACCAATGAAAAGATTAAAAAAAAAGATGTGTTTTTTTAGAAATAAAATCAACTACTACTCAGCCATAAGGAAGGATAATGAATAAATGGGTTCACCTTGAGACCATACTCTTACATGAAATAAATTAGACACACATCTAAATACCACTTTGTTTGTCTAGTGTGAGGTATTGAAAGCATAAGTAAGAACTAAAATCTTGTGAAATAGGAAGAGATGTTTCGATTAGGAGGTGAACTAGGGAGGGAAAAGGGGGAAAGGAAGAAAGAGAAAAGAAAAAGAAGAAAAAATGGCTTATTAATTCTTCATTTTACATTTCAAAAGCTTTTCTGATACCTAAGCTACATAAACAGTGTTATGAAAAGTAAGTAATCACCTCAACTTTATATCAAGTATGCTTCTAGTTTTTAATTTTTATCTCTCAATTCATAGGATACTTGAATTGCATTTTTTTTTTTTTTTTTTGCAGAACCAGGGATTGAACTCAGACTCTTGCACTTGCCAGAGAAGTGCTTATTCCACTGAGCCATCTCTCCAGCCCCTTGAATTGCATATTATGTACATAAAATAAGGACTTACTTCCCTCAGGCCAAACATATTTTCCTGAGTGTAGTAGAGGTGGCAGAGCAAATCTCCACCACCCACAGGTCAGGAAGGGAGCAGGGCTGATGCACGTCAGACCTTCAGCGTCTCCAGCTCTTCTCACCAACACTGGCTAAAGGACGCTCACTGCTGTGTGGCCTGCTGCAGTGGACACAGGAGAATCAACTATGGGAACTGAATGCCTTGGCATCCAGAACTCTTCTCAGAGAGCTTTCTCAAGAAATCTGCAGCTCCTCATGCCTCCAGGTCCTGGTGCACGCAGCAGTGCGTAGCTGGGGTGCTGCTCCTCATGTCTCTGTGCTGCGCCCGAGGGCTCAGGGGTTAGGCTCTGGCCAGCAGCTCTGAGACCCACAAGGACCAAACTCAAGAATGGCCATGCAGACCACTCAAGATCCTTGGTCTCTGCCAACAGTTAAGTTTTTGTTGTTTACCAGCTCTCAACCTGGTCTCTAGTCCTTCCTCCTGCACAGCCCCTCTGTCCTCATCTGGTCAGGAGTGGGGTTGCAGCTGAAGGTGGAAAGGAAGAGGAGCTCTATAACTAAGAGAATCCTGATCTAAAACTTTTTGAACGTAGATCTTATGACTTTTGTTTTGCCTTTGTGTTTCTGTTTTGCCAATATATTCTGAATGTGGTGCATCAGGCATCCTGAGAAAGCAAATGGAAAGAGCAAAGGGTGTCAGTAAGTGTGGAGGAATATCTGTTACTGTATTAATGTATTTTCATTCATAAAAATTATTACTAAACTAATCCTTTTATAAACTTGTGATTCACACAAGAGAGGATTGTATAGTATGTGTACCTTTGTATACAATCAATTCAATTTTAAAAAAGTTTTTGAAATCATAATTCCATTTTAAACAGGAAGTCATTAGAAGTGATGGATATGTTTGTGGTGTTGTTTATAGTGACAGTTTCAGGTTTATATGCCCAATCACATAAAGATGTCTATTTAAATGTGCACTGTTTTATACACACCATAAATTTTTAATTGGAGTGTCAATAGGTATAAGGAAAATACTTCTACCAGGCTAATATCGGGTCTTTCCCTTCATGGTAACTATTTATAGAATTATAAAATATCTAGTAAGTGCCACAAGACTTCCCTAGTGTTGATCTTCATTCCCACTGCATCTGGAGCAGAAGAAGAGCTGCTCTGCCCTAGGATTTCTACACTGCCTCAGCTCTGCCAGAGCCCCTGAGGTTTGAGGGCAGCTGCAGGTGCCCAGGGAGTACTGTGTGCTCACTGCGCAGAGGTAGGCGGCTGAGTCAAGGGATGGGTATCTCTGATGTGCAGGGACAGATGTCGGCTGGCTCTGTCGAGATGGGCTCTGAATCTTCCTTCTTCTTGGTCACCACTGGAGTATATGGACATCAGCAGCTCAGGGCCTCTCCCAGGATACCGTTGGTACCACCTGAAGTACAGAGAAGTGCTATTCCTATAAGTGCAGCTGAGAGAGGTGCTGGCTCCCTCTGGAACACAGAGGGACTCAGGACTGTGTTCCACATCCTTCTGTTGGCCACTCACCCCTGGGGGAAAAGGACAATGGTCAGACAGAGAAAACTGGTTGAGTAGTGGATGCATATTCTCCAAAATGAATGTTATATCTGGGTGTGGTGGTGCATGCCTATAATCTCAGCACTTGCAGGCTGACGCAGGAGGGTTGTTGTGAGTTCAATACCAGGCTGGGCCACAAAATGAGTTCAAGGCCAGCATGAACTTCACAGAGAGACCCTGTCTCAAAAAGACAAAAAAAGAAGAAGTTTTATATTAATGGGCCTCTCACCTTTCCTTATCTAGAAGTTAAAACTGTTGATGTCTCTCCCTCAGTCCTTGGAGAAGGCAAGTCCACATACTGCAACTTTATATTCCCCTAAGAATGACCAAACTCATAGATGAGCTGAAGCCACAGGACCAGTAAGGAAACACTAAAGAATCCCATCACTCTTCTCTCCACCTTGTTCACTGAGGATTCAGATTTTAAACCTGAAAAAAGTGACAATTCTTCAGTCACTTCTAATTCTTCTGATGTAAGAAACATAAAATTCAACAAAGGTTTTCCTTCAATGCTCCTGCTAACCACCAGGCACTTCCCTTTGTCTCTCAGCCTCTTTGTCTCTGTTTCTCTCTGTCCCTCCACCCCACACGTAGCCACAGTAGCACTTGAAAATGTCCTTAGAGTTCCTGAGAAGTTGCTGCCATCTTGTGGACTTATGATAGTGCTGAAAGCAATACTTGTAATGTGGTGATTTCTTGTGTGAATTGTTTAAATAAAAAACAGAGCACTTTAATTAAAGTAAAACTTTAAGAACCGCTTGCTCCAGATTGGTCTCCACGTGAAATGCGTATATGTTCATGTATTTTACATGAATTGGCAATACAGAAATATGTACGATATTTACTGTAATTGACCAACAGAAACATCTGTGTTACTCATAGCTATATTAGAAATGTTCATTTAGTCCTGTCATGGTTGTGGGTTATGCAAGGGGAACAATATAATACACCACACATATTTTATAAGACTGTTTTATAATGAATCACAAAAAGAATCATATTCAAAGAGTTCAGGAAATCTGATCACACTCTATTTTTTCAGGGAAGAGTCTATAGGTTATTCAGGGTCTCACTACTAGATTAGACTTGTAGTGATTCTCCAGTTTACAACCTCCCAAGTGCTGGGATTACAGGGTTGTGCCACCATACAGAGTATCAGTTGCAGTATGCCCTAAGGGTGGGGCCAGCACAGATTGAACCCGGGGCCACTGCAGTTGCTTGTAGGCACTTTAATATGCTAAGCTATTTGCCTGGCCCTGTTTATACTGTAAAGTCCAAAGATGCCAGCTGAGTGCCTAGATCCTAATATATTGTGAGTCTAGCTGAAAACCTAGAGCCCATAACAATGCCTCCCACAAGTCCAGCAGGAGACCTAGAGCCTATGACAATGTCTCTTGCAGGCTGACTTCCTGGCTCTGTGCTGGAAAGGCCCAGAGGTCAGTGGTGGGAGATAGGAAGTCTGTGCCAGTGGGATGAAGGATCTGCGCTGGCAGGCTGAGGGGTCTGCGCTGGAGCCAGGAAGCAACACTCAAGATAAGATCCAGAGCTCTGCCCAGTGGGACCACAACCATCCTCAGCAGCGGGGAGGTCCTGAGCTCCTCTGAGGATGAGCAAAGCTGAGTTCCCACCAGGAAAGCCAGGGATAAGGTTCTGCAGCAGACTGAGCTGTGCGCCATCTTCCCTCAAGCTGGGAAGAGATGCTCAAGGTGAGGACCAGAGCTGCCCCAAAGAGAATGATAGCTGTCCTCAGTGACAAGGAGGTTCTGAGCTCCTCCTCTGACAGGAGCAGCCAATTACATGAGGGAAGCCAGTACAACAAGGACCTCAAAAAGAGTAGCCCAAGAAAGCCAACAGCTTCCAGCAGCTCCCAAACAGCTTCCCTAACAGCCTCCTACAGCTCCTGTAGTTCTGCCTCTTATCCTGCTTTCAACAATCCTCTGGAGGGCCTCGCACACCCAGAACCACCAGAGGTCCATAAAGCAGGTGTAACAAGTTGGCCTCTACCACAGGCCCATAGATGATTCAAATTGTCATTGAACATAATTTAACCAAAGTCATGTAATGATAACATAAATAAAGCTTAACACTAATTGCAAAATAAGATTAAAATCTCCCTCAGCTTATATGTTCATTTCTGGGAATGGAAGTTCTCTCTTTTATTTCTTTTTGACAATTAAATCCAAGCTCAGCATGTTGGTCCAATGCTGCTGTGTGAGTCATACGCTGTGTCCTGCTGTCTGTGCTGTAGGACTTCTCATAGCATTAATTTAATGTGTTTTTTTTTTGGGCAGATTAAATGTATTTAGTCCCAGCCTCTGTCTGGCAGATTTATCAGAGTGGCCAGTGAGTGGCATGCTCATCATAAAAATTTCTATACATGAACACAATGCAGGACAAAAGTGAACAAAGCTGCAGGTCCACATGAGGCTTTCTTACTCCCACATGTCTCAGTGAGTGGGCAGTAATACAAGGCTGTGACCTTGACTCCTGGATCATTTCTCAGAAGTGTCTTTCCAGGAGCAACTGTGACAGATGAGGTACTGTCCCCTCGAGATCAGTCTTGTTCACTGCTCAGTGCCCCAACCTCAGACTGTCTGTGCTGCGACAAGCTCACTGCAGGCAAAATGTCCATTGTCCCCATGGTATCATATTTTATGCCTTGGGGAGGGAGCAACTGGAGAAAAGTACCAGTGTTTTTGTGCCTCTTGTGTCCTTACTAGTGAACTCCTTTGTCTCCGATCCCCAGGCTACACATTCCTATAGCAGGCAACTAATATCTGCATGAAAAAGTTTATAGTACAAGGCCTGACAAACCCTCTTTACTATAGTAAAGGCATGAAGTATTTTTAAGGAAGGTTATTTTACCAAATTTAATGGAATAGAATTTTTGAAAGATGTGGTGTAACACCTCTTGTGGGAGTTACACATTATTTCTGGAAAAATGTGCTAGAAAGTTTCAGAATAAGTTAATGAAGTGAAGACTTCTTCTGTAAAATTAGTGCTACAGGCTCAGATGACCATTAATCTTATGAAGATCCTGATACTACTCAAACAAGAAAAGCAAGAAAGTTATTGGGCCTTGCTTTGACGACCATAAAGATATTTTACAAGACCCTTTGTAAATATAATCTATGAAATATCTACTAAGTATTTCAATTTATTTCCTGAAGAAAGTTTTTTCTTTGTGGTAATTTAAAATACAACTTTGAAAGGTGCTCAAACTGTTTGACATGAAAGGTTCTTCTCTCCCTCCTATGTTGTTGGTTATGTCTGTTTTCTTTCTCTCCTTATGTGGTTTCCCCCTCAAGGTTACTCAGCCCTTCAGCTAAAGTGAGGTCCACTGGGTGGCAGAAGGCAGAGGCTCTCAGTGGATGTAGCGATTTGCCAGATCTGTTCCAGCACAAGGAGACAGTTATAGGACCCTGGGGGAAGGGCCAGGTAGAGCAGCGCTGCCTCCACAATGAAGAGGAAGAGGAGACTGTACAGCGGGTTGGATCTGATGAGCTGTTAATGGAAGGAAAAGGGAGAACAAGAAGAGTCCCAGGAACAGTCACTCACTTCTCCACTCATTCACTCATTCTTTAGATAATTATGAGTTGATTGCAGTGAGTCAGTCACTGAGGATAAATGAAGTAACCACGGAGAACTGATTGTGGTGGGGTGTGAACAGCAGGGAGAGCAGCAGAAGTCAGAGGATTTCCCTTCTGTGGTAGTACTTCAGCTGACACCTGAATGGGCAAATGAATAGCAGTGGCTGGGCTTTGGGGGAAGAGCTGGTCAAGTGAATGAGAGACCAATTGTGGGAAAAGATATCAATTGTGTCTCTTTCAGAAACCTAAAGGAGGCAGTGTTGCTGGTGCATAGGCAGCTAAGAAAGAATAGTTAAAGACTGAGACTGAAGAGTCAGACCAGGTTCCAATTGTGTAGAACTTGTATGTACCCTAAAATTTGCATTTCACCCAGCAGTTATAGAAAGCCATTGAAGCGCTTTAGTTCAGTGGAGATGGCTTTGAACTAAAACAATCATTCTAGGCACCCATCACATGACTCTTCAACTGTTAGGTCACAGGCTCTTCAGGGCCCTTGTCAGTGTGCAGACCTGAGTTCAGTACCTCTGGAGACCACGAGAATTGGCACGGGTTCAGAGGTTGCTCTTCCTCACTCTCAGGAACAAGGGTGTGGGGGGCAATGAATCCAGGGATGGAAAGGAGCATTGAGAAGGTGCCTTGGACCAGAACAGTGCATTTCAGCTTTTTCTGATAAGAAAGGATACTGACTCTGTGTGCTGGGCTCTCTTGTGTTCTTAGCTTGCTTACTTAGTTTTTAAGGCCCTACATGTACATTTTGAAAACTAAATACTAGGAAAATTTTCTCCTAAAACACAAATTAATTTAAATAATAATGTCCACAATTGACAAGGTATTGGAAAATCAGATTCATCAATGTGCCAGTGTTAAAATCACATATTGCTAAAAAGTATCATCATGGAAAGTAGAATTTCAGTGTCATGAGTCATCTCTTATTTTAAGAACTGTATTTCCAACAAGACTAGAAGTTCATGAAGTGCATGAAGCCCTGGTAATTGCCTGTAGTCTCAACACACAGGAAGCTGAGGTGGGAAGATTGCTGAAAATTCAAGGCCATCCTGGACAACCCCATGAGCTAAATGCCAGCTTCAGTTGTTGTTGTTATAGTACAGGAATTGAACTCAGGACCTCGTGCTTGGCAGGCAAGCACTGATTCTACCGAGCTATCTCCCCAGCCTTAAATGCCTGCTTGAATCACAACACAAGACCCTGTTTCAACAGCAGCAGCAGCACTAACAATGTAACAAAGCTAGTCATTGTCTATAATATTTGGAAACAATACAAAAATTGATCTTTTAAAAATCTGTATAAATTAGGAAATCACTGAAAAATATCCTTTCAATTAGTTGCCTAATTGAGAGACTTTGAATCACCTAAATATACTTGAGAAGCCGCAGCCATGTCACTAAATACAGGATGTGTAATGACTGCATTGCATAGAAAAGTATACCTCTATACGTGTAACCTCCAAATTTTAAATATTAATGCAATTCCTAGCTATTCACGAGGTAAAGGACTTTCACTTTTATTTAAGTGCTTGCATCTTCTGATTTACCCAAAATGATACATTTAATTAACTAATAGATTCAATTTAATTTGCAAGACAACTATTTCTTCAAACTTTGACTTATGCTTTGTGCTGATTGTGGAAAAAAAAGTTATTAAGGGGTCTGAAGATCTGACTCTACTCTTGGTTTTTATTCATATAAGTTATGCTTTCAAAATGTTACTTCATGCCTGTGTCCAAATTATTGCATCAAATTAGTGAAGGCCATGGGCTGGATCAGTTTTGGAAAATCATGATTGAGGTAGGAGGCTATCAAGATATCACGCTATGCAGAGTAAAGCTTTTCACTTGTTATACCTGCAATTATACTTTAATTTATCTTAGAAAAAACATTAGCAGCACGTCTAACATATCACTTCACAAATACCAGTTAAAAAATAATATCTTTATACAGTTATTGATATGGTTTGTGTCTAGCTGTCCCCCCAAAGCCTCATGCAATCATGGGGCGGCTTCTGGAGTTTGTGACTGATTCTTGATCCAGTGCTGGGCTGATGGGTGTGAGTGCCCTGGGGCAGACATTCTGCACTACTGTGTGATGAAGGAGAGAGGCCAGCCAGCTTCCTGGGCTGCTTCTCTTTTGATCTCTCTGCTCTTTTCTACCACCCTAACGACTGTTCTCTGCCTGGTCACTCTGTCTTGGAGCCAGCTGAGTATGGACTGAATCCTCCAGTAGCTGTAAATTAAGTAAACCTTCCCTTCCTTAATTTTGAGTGTCGGGTATTTGTTCAAACAATGAGAGAAGGGTAAATGAGACAGTTATTAATGAATATTATGTAATGTTGAATAAATAATTATGTAAAATTACATAAGATTTATAAAACTACACAGATTTATAAAACTACTATGAAGATTGTGATCAAAGTGCTGGTGGTAAATGTAGAACTTGGAGAAAATTTTTTCCTGGACAAGAAGGATCTGTCTTACAGAGACATTCAAGGAATGGGAAAGATTTGGGCAAACAGAATGAAGATCAGCTAGTGAGAACTGAAGAATGTAGAAATAACCAAAATTCAGACACCTCACACATGGTACATGCATCATCTTTCTGTATTTGGGGACAGAGATTATAAAGAAAATCTGTTCAAGACATAAAGAAGGCTCCTTCCTACCTTCCACCTGCAGCCAGGCCTGTGCTGTGGGCTCCATTGCCGGGGGCGCTGCTGCCACAGGTGTTGGAGACACTGGCCTACAAAACGCATTATCAGGCGGCTGCATCTGCACCATGAGAAGCTGAGTTATGGAAAGCACAACATGACTTCTTCCCAAGCTCTTGTTGATCATTGGTTGCTTGATCTTTCCCCCAGTAAAGACACAAGTCTTTTCCCAGCACACTGCGGGCACCCCGGAAGCTGAGGTTGTTCTCCCTATGAGGTGTGTATAGGAACAGCAGGTCTCTTCTCCAGGACTCTCAGAAATAAATAGCTCTGCTGCAAAAGAGCCAGCAAAGTTTCAATGCAGAGTCGCACCGAGAGGAGATTCGTTAGAGGAAATTCATTAGTGATACTTCCTCCTATCTATTGTACAGGGACTGTCCGTTAATTTGGAAAACTGTCTTCTGGTAATTAATCATTTGATAAAATTCATTTAATTTAATTTGGTCCTTATAGCCTAAGTTCAGATGGATGTTACTACAGACAGTGAAATACATGTATTGCGAGTTTAAGTAACTCTGTCCACAGTCATGTTATTTAGTGACAGATGCAGCACTTGAGCTCCTACGACTTTAATCACTGTAAGGCACTGTGGGTCATGAAAGGAAACAAGGACACACCTGGGCTGGAACACACACTTTACACTGTACTGCTGTGAAAGAAACTGTGAACTGTACACACATCAAGAGCAAGCTTCATGAGGGAAGCTCACTTGGTGGTCTCATTTGTCTGTTTTTTAATTACTCCTTAAACCCATGTGTACATTTAAACTTTATTAAGTATTTGATAAATGATTGCATAATGAATGCATTCAATTTGTGTCTGTCCTTCAAGACTTAATTTAATTTACCTCATAAGGGTTGCCCTGGCCTGTTTTGAGTCACGGTGATCCCTGGAGCACACATTTGGAATTTTACCTATTGTTCAAATTCTTATGTACTCAATATATTTCCTCAATTAATAAGTATCTTGTGATAGTTTAATTCTAGCTAAAACCAGTTATTTTATCCAGTTCATCCTGTAGGGTGAAAGTTTTTGATGCAGATCATGATACATATAAACATTCATAATCTTTCTGAATACTATACATTTTTTCCTTATCTACTTCATGATTACCCAAGAGGAGAATCTTTCTTTGCTTCTGAACACAAGGGTTTTAATTTGTTGATAGTTTAGAGGCTTCCACAATAGTGGTTGTAATCAGAAAATGCTTACTGAGCAGTTACTTTGGGACAGAATTTTATGTGTAGTCATTCATTTAATCCTGATCACTACTGGTAGAAATAGAAGTTAGGAACTTGACCAAGGTCACAGAGAAGCAAGGAAAATCATGCTCAGATGCTGCTGGTCTTGCCAAAACCACCTTCCTCTTATGTTATACATCATCCAAGCACTGATGAGTTTGTCAAAAGATGTACTCTGTCTCATAGAATCACTGAGCACATTCAGCAGCCTGACACAGTTTGCTTTCAAATCAAGGAATGAGCTCCTTGTGAGAAAGTGAACAGCATATGACTAGTAACTATTTCAATCTCCAAGAAAGGCAAGATGAGGCTTATGAAAGAGAATATCAAGACAATGCTATCATAAACTTTATTCAGGTTTGATTGTCTAAATGCTATGAGCTTTTTCAGAGGAGCCATGACAACTTCATATTTATGGTAGAAAAATGCTGCCTTGTTTTATCACATGTTCTTCTCTGAGGCAAATTATCAGGAATTATACAGATTTGGTACAGTAGTATTTTAAGAGGGTTCTAGTAAATTATATGTAATCATGGCTTAGGGAAGAAAACTTGTCCTTAGGTAGAAAAACGAATGCCTTGTAAATGTTTTAAATATTTAATAGTAGTGAGCAATTAAGGGAAACACAAATGATACTATTTTCAGCACAAACACAAAAGAAAAATTAAATGTGATCAGTATTATTTTCTGCATTTTCATTTGTTACTGCAAGTGTTTTGCAGGCCTCTAGGGAGAGTAGCTTCCAGTCTCAGAGCATCTTTGTGGTGCCTCAGTGGAATCCGATAAAGCCCTCTGGCACAAAGTCAGAAGAGAATTTTGGTCCCTGAGGCAGTTGAGTTGTTGTAATCTGGAGAGGGCTGGCTCTTGTCCCTCCCCTTAAAAAAGAAGGTGTGGATGCTCTGGTGCCCAGCATCAGACACATAGCACTGGTGGTAGCTCCGGCGCTCGGTGATTGTTGGAGAGCACTTGCTGTCACCTTTGGAGAAACTCAGAAAGTAAAGACAGAAGCAGGATGGCTCTTCAAGGGAAGCCAGAGAGCTCTGCAGTTTGCAAGTCAGCTGTCTTGTTTAGGAGCAATCTCTGCAGGAGGCACAAGGAGGAACTGGATTTATATATTTTTTGCTAAATTTCTCTGAAAAACCCTTTCCTTTCTGTACTTGAATCTAGACATATTTCCTAGAGGTTTGCTTTTTTGCCTGTCCACTTACTAAATAACTTGCCAGTAGGTGAAACTTTGACCCAGCTGGTATCTCACCTCCAACAAAACTACCATCCATTTCAGCATCAGCAGTGTAGCACAGCTGTCTTATACTTGTGAATGCCCAGACGGGCAGTGAAATTTGCATATTGATTACAGTGATATACATCCATGTTTATAGCAGCACAACTTATGATAGCCAAATCCTGAAAGCAGTGTACTGCCCATCAACAGATGAATAGGTAAAGAGAATGTGGTGTCTATTCACAGTGGAGTACCTCTCTGTCATCGAGAATAAATTTGGGTCATATTTTTAGGAAAATGAATGGACCTAGAGACCATAACTTAGTTAATTAATTTCACTTTTTATTTTATATAAGATAAAATTTCATAACAATATAAAAGGGGAATAATAATAGTTAATCCACCATATATCATTATATTCAAAGTAGTTACTCCAAGTACAAGATATGAGACCAGAATTTAATGAAGTAAATGAAACTCACAAGCTTAAATATCACACAGTTTCTGAGAAACCCATAGTATAAATAATTTAAAGGACAAAATAAAAGGTAGATCATAGGAGATGAAGAAAGATGACTCAAACTTGGGAAGTGGACCAAAGACTGGAGGGAGGGGACGGAAGAAGGGAGAAGTGCAAATAATTAAGATGTGTTACGTACATGTACTGACTCCCCACAGAGAAAGTGGTCACTGTGTGCTGCACACAGGTACTAATAACAATTAAAAATTTCTGAAAACGGTAACTTTACATGTGAGTGAGGCTATCTAGAGTCTACATTCACATTGAAGCGCACATTCAATCATGTCTGCAGTAAATACTCGCTCACTAGTGAAATTGTACATGGCATAGAAACAGTGCCCTTGCTCCACCTCCTGCGCCTACAGACAGCCTCAGGATGAGGTCTAGACACTGCTGCAGGTGCCCAGTGGGCACGCTGAGGGCACCACGTGGATGGCCCTGGTGGAGTGTCTGCGCTGGGAGGCTGAAGAGGGCAGGGAGCTGTGCTTGGTGGTGGGTCTAGAGTTGCTGTGCACCCTCCAGTCAGTGTCGTGCTCTCAGGAGAATTCATGTTATCACAGGAGCAGTAGCTCTCCTGGCATGTCTGTTCCACTGTAAGTTCTTAGAAGGAGTATAGCATAAAGACAATGATGTGTGTGGCTGTCTCCTGTAGACTACGCTCTGCTCCACAGGAGTTTTGCCACTCACCCCATTCAGACAGCTGCGTGGACCAAGACGTGGACTCTTTAGACTCAGGGCTGTCCCATTTGCTTTCTTCTTTACTCCACACAGGAATTGCAGCTGAATCAGAATCTGACCCACTTTTCTCTTTCTTCCCAAACTATTGTACTGCACTTTTCCCCAAATCCTATGAAAATCACTTCTTGTATCAGCCTGGCTAAAATCCTGCAACACTTACAACCAACAAAAACCCACTAAATTCCCAACCAGGTCCTCAGACTCTTCTCTGTTTTTACTCTGTGGACATCTACCCTGAAGTCTGACCTGTCTATCTGGTGTCTTCTCCTTGTGACAGTCCTGGAACTCTTCAGCAGTGCCTCCATCAACTCAGAGGTCATATCCAGCTAACACATTCACACCTGCATTGGAGACAAGCCTGTAGTTGCTCAGAAGTTCTGAGTAAGGCTGTTGCTCAGTGTCCTACTGACATTCTGTAATGGGGTGTATAATATCAGCTGCTAGATGCCCACATGAGTGCAGTAGCTTACTAATTAAAATGTGTATTTGAGAACCTCACTTGAATTCTAACTCTATGTGACATTAAATAGAAAAAGTAACTTTTAGTTTGCTCACCTAATAATAGATATGGTGAGCACAAACCTCTCATTCTCTGTTTTAAAGAATGGTGTACAGCTGTGCTATAGATTGTGTTAGACTCCCTAGGTAGCCCAGAGGGCTCTACAACATTCAATCCTTTCTCCAGCCACCAGGTCTTTCAGAATACAGGCATGTGACACCAAGCTCAGCTGAGTTTTGAAAGATTTAAAACAGATAGTTCATGTAAATGGCCTATGCTGCGACTAAAACAGATGTCAAATAAAATATAAACTCTTTAAGATAGAAGATTTTTTCTGTTGTATTTTTTTAATTAATAAAGATCTTTTATTGTCTCACTAAAATATCATAGATTGGCTTTACAATCCAGAAGCTTGTTTCTGTGGCTGGATTAACTCTCAGGTCTCACTCATCTGGCTGCTGAACTGTTCCCTTTTCAGAAACATAAATACCATCCAAAATTGTTCTGGTATCTTTGTTTTTGACTGTTCTGGTTTGCTGAACCAAAGCAGCTGAATTTGAAAGAAGCCTAGTGTCATTCCCTTCAGGGATTAGCTCATCCTTCTGGACTTGAGATATTGAGCAAGCAACACCTGCCCTCATTTTAACTTGGCCAATGTATTTGTCACCCAAGAAATTTTGGATTTCTACAAGAGACTCATTCTCCTGAATAACAACATTGATGGGAAAGTGAGCACACACAGACCTCATCTTATAATGGGAGCCCAGTGTGACGCCCTTGGTCATGTTCTGTACATGACTACAGTGCAGACAGTGGCCAACTCCTTTCTATTTCCCCACCATTTATCAACCTGGAGCCTCTTCTTTTTCTTCCCAAGGAGACTGAGTTCCACACTGATGTGACTGAAGTCCCTGGGCAGGGTTCCTCTGGAGCCCTTCACAATAACTGTGTGTCCTTTCAGAGTGATGTCAGCATTTTCTGGAATGTCAACAGTCTGAGGGCTAAGAATGGTCTTCATTCTTGTGGAAGATGCAGCAAAGAGAGCTTGGTTGTATTGTTGATCGCACCTTTAGTGTCTATAATGTGGTCTGCTGAGAACTAAGCACATGGTAAATTCTAACTTAATAAAGTGATTTTTGTTTTGGTAGTCATAGTAATATTTTTGTCAGTCATCTTGACTTGAAAAAAAATCTTAAGGGCTTGTTCCTGCATGGGCCTGGTCATGCTTGCAGAGGATGAGTGAAGCCCCTAATCTCATGCAATCTCTTTCTGAGTGGGAAGATGGCCAGTTAAAATTAGACACCAGTAAGTTTAAAATGCTGAAACTGAAGAAAACTTTCATCTTACAGCTCTTATTTTCTAGGTGAAATAGAAATCCAATGAAAAGGTAAATTTTTGGATTTATTGTACATTTGAGAATTAATTCAGAGGCTGGTGAGATAGCTCAGTGGTCTAAAGCACCTGCTTAGGCAAGCTTAGGCAGTCCAAGGTTCAATCCCCAGCAACACATGCCATACCAGCCATGCCTTGAGGGTGGGCTGAGACAGAGAGAGACAGAGAGA